>JBAJMU010000034.1:40595-54898 GCA_037952995.1 Hyposoter didymator
AAATTCGGCATGGACATAATCCTCTGCCTGATAATGCTTATTTTCTTAACCATGCACCCCAAGTTTCTGTTGTGGCTAGTTTTTTTTTTGCTTGGCTCTCGAAGAAATTATTTCAATTCTTTTTTAATACTTGGCGTTCTTTTTTTTACTTTTGCAAAGTAATTTTATTCAGATTGTACTTACCATATTGTAAATCGACAAATGATGATTACATATATCTTTTTCCTCAATTCACGATTAAGCTAATTCTTCATCTAATTCAGCGGGACGCTCAATCTATGGGAGGGAGGTGTTACGTCCTAGCCCTCACGCTAGCCCCTCATAAAATTTTTCATTAATTGTGTACCAACAGTAAGTACACTAGTTCATCAATATCATCATTTGTCGATATTTAATTCATAAGTATTATTAAACATAGAGCTTAGTATATATCCTGTCTCACATATTCATATATATTGTGACGGTTTCGACACAATTGCGAGAGAAAAGGAGGGGTAGAATAAATAAATGACTCTGAAAAAGCTTTGAGCATCGTGCATCTCGAGCAACTTGAGGAAGCCATTTGCAAATTTTAATTTGCAGCATTCTTCTACGTTCTTGTATTTGCATTTAAATTCAATAATTCCGACAAGTTTGCTCAAAAGTACAGAGGGAGTACTGACTTATACATAATATCTTACAAGATTTCGATACTTTCCGAAAAACTAAGATTTTCGAAAAATTCGAAAACCCATAAAATTTGAACGGTCCAACCGATTATTCCCAAATTCAATACCAACCTTCCTATTAAGATACTCTATTTATAAAAAAAAAAAAATATGGATAATAAATCTCGAAATTTGCGAAAGTTAGAGTGCCGACACCATTTTTTCGAAAATTTCAAAATGCCGTAGAGTTCGTATTTTTCGAGCTGTTCTGACGAAATTGTCCGTGAACAAAGGGCTGGTCTAGACTAACATCTGTGCAAAACGGGAGCCATGTAGCTCAAACCGTTCTCGAGTTATAAACATTTAAATTTTACAGTGCCAGAACATACACACACACACACACACACACACACATATACACACGCATCCGGACATTTTTTGTAGATATGATTTTTCGACGTTTTGGGACGTTTTAAGCACATTGAAATTGAAAACTAAAAAAAAAAAATTTCACCGTCACATAGCTTCTTTTATGACGAAGCAAAAGGATTAAAAACAACAATAAGAAAATCTCGAATTTATTCAACAAATTACACAAAAAGGATAGAGCGCCAGCTGGTTAATTCGGTCCAGCAACCGTTACACGAGAAAAGCAAAATTGGCAAAAATAAAAACAAGATTAAATTCTTTAATTTCCTAAAATATTACGAGGGACTAGATCAGGGAGAAGCGAAAATAATCTTTTAACTCAAGGACCGAGGGTCCCCGGAACTCAGGCGTCTTATTATACCAGTGATACAAAGGGGAAAACGAAAGAGCGAACCACGCGATCGAACGAACCACGCGAACGCTTCAGCCGGGTTCCGCCGGCGAAACCCGATTAGGCGAGCGAAACGAAGATCTCGCTCGCCGACGACACAAAAACACGAATCGGGACTGAATTGAATGCGAAAGGGACACGGGGCTAATGTTCGACGATGGGAAAACGCGAAAAAATCACGACGCGGCCCGAAAACGATAGGGAATGACTCGAAAAATCACGGGAGGGAATTGCGAAACAAAAGGGACAAAATGGCTCAACGTGAATGTGACAGGTAACGGACTCGATCGCACAACACTCGTCGCGTCGACTGACCGACGAAAAACACTCTTTCTCGAACGAAAAGTTCGAGAAAACACGCGAAAATGACGAGTTGAGGATTTGGGGAGAATCGAGCAAACAAGGGAAAAATGGCGTCGCACGCCCGGCAAAAATCGAAGGGCTTACTTGATGTATCGCTTTTTGCGAGAAAACACAAAAATTCGGTGCCAAGATGGTCCAAGAATGTCCGGAGAGTGGTCCTTCGGGAAGCCGGGTCGTCGTAAAGATTGTTTGATCGCAATTTCACACAAAATACTCGAAAATAGGAAAGAAAACGGAGTGACGTGTGCACTGGGCCGAGTCCGAAGCGGAAGAGAGAGAATGCCGGGAGCTTCGCGAGCTCCCTGGCACGTGATCGAAGTTTCGCGAGGCCCGGGAGCCTCGCTAGCCAATCAGCGCGCGGCTTTGATGGCTGCGCTCGATTTTCCTATCGAGCCTCGGCCCCGCGAGATCGCGCACAGGTGGCGCCAGCGGTGGCCTCGCGACCGATTACTGGCGCCATGCTGGGTGCCCCGTGAGACCGAAGCCCGTCCAAGATGGCGGCGCCCACGGCTGTCAACAGCCATGGCGAAATCGAAAGAACTTGGGCTCGGAAAGTGCCTTGACGCCGCGGAACTCGCTCGATTCCCTCCGACCCGACGGGCGAACCTTTGGTCGGAGGGACGATGGAAGACGCGAGCTCCGCGACTCGGCGATCGACGGAAAATTAGTGTGAGTGCGGGGCTAAGTGGAGTCGGGCGAAATAGGGGACAAAATATCGAAACGCGGGGGAGAGAGGGAAAAGTACGTGAAACTGGGTCAACGCGAGAATTGGGTCACGAGCGATTCTACGTTCGCTCGTTTGGTGGGTCGCTCGCTCGTGTTCGGGAAAATGTTCGGAGAAGTGTCGTGGTTTCCTCCGATCGGTCGGTCTCATCAGTCCTTCTCGTATTCCGAAGGCTGAAACAGACAAAAAGAACAAGAAGCCGGTCCGAGACAGGGATCCGGTCACTCCCGCCTTGGCCTGACAGCTGGCGGTTACACAAAAACTGTGACAGCGTCACAATATATTACATAAGCGGAATGCAATATAGAAAACCCTCACAACGCACCCGTTGTACTCAAGAGTACCACGTGTGCTCTAGCAGACCCGACTTTTGTCACCCAACACCCGTCAGCTGCATTCCACAGGAAATCTCGAAAATACATAAATCTAAAAGATAAACAGTCTCACTAATGCAATCTTCAAAATTCTTAATATGTTTTCTCCGAAAAACTATAAATTACCAATATCTAAATTCGAGCAATCTGTAAATTTGCTCATACGCCTAAAGTCGTAAAATTCCTTTTTTTTCAGAAGTCGAGATGTGCACGTGCAACCACTTGCAGTTAGAACAATCTCGCCCTTTTTCTTCGAAACCAAAGCGACAATCTAATTTTAGTGACTATCCCTCCAATCAGAATCGTGTTCTTTTCTTACGCCTAAATACTAAACGACTTTTCTTCCAATCATCTTTACAGAAAAGTCTTCCCTACTAATTCAGCGCAATCACAAATTAACGACATTTTCTTGACGATCCTTTAACCAATCCTCACTTTTAATTGTAACAAAATCAATCCCTTCCACAGCATCCTACCCCCAGAAAATCCAACGAACTCTTAGCTCAGGACACACAAATTGTTAATCGCAAAGTTCAGTTAGCATCGAGAGTCCGAGTCGACAAGTCAAACCCGAAATCTTTAACTCTACACAATCCGCAACGAAAAATTGTACGCGATTACAAATCTAAACTCGGCTCATAAAATTCTAAACGAATAATTCTTATAATAAATAACAGCTAACTCCGAATATAATTCCACGCTAAATACGTGTAAACAACATCATCAAACATTTGTAAACTCAGTGTAAAATCTATCAACAATCTCAATCAACCGAATAAACCATTTTACATTTTGTTAACAACAACAAGATAAAAGGTTTTAATAATCATTCCGAAAAGGGTCTACGAGACTCTAGTGGTCAACAACCCTTTTAAACCAACACCTACCAAACCAATTTCGTTAAAATATAGTATTCGGCAGCCGGTAACCGCAGACTCCAGAGTGTACGACGTCAATAGTCGGTAAGACGGTATCAAACAATCGCTAGCAAGCCGAACGTCATACGATTCCATCGAGACCCTGCTCTCGGAACGTAACAGAAAATCTCATTTTTGTCGTGCGTGATTGTCCCCGTTAATGTAATAGGAATTTCGAAAACGAAGGATCGCGGGAAAAGTGAACGAAGGAAAAGTGTGAATGTGAACGAACGAGTGGGTCGGGACAATAATTCGTGGCGACCTTGGATAGCTCGGCCGAGTAACCGACTATCGGGTATTCGGTATTTTTCTTTATCCTTGGAACAAAAAACTAATTAATTCATTCGTTTGTCATATTTCATCCCGGTGTTCGCGAGTAGTCCCGTGGCAACCGAACACGAGCTCGCGTTAGTGTGTAAAGTGCCTGTAGGGTCCCGCCCGAAGTTGTGTGTGAGATCGCGTTTGTGTGTATGGTTCCGCGATTCTTCCTTTTCGAAATCGTAGAGACTAGCGATCGTAAATTCTCCCGTTATTTCAAAATTTAATCGAGCGAACCAATTGTAAATTTTGGTCGTCCCGAGCAATCCCGATAGATTGCGGCGCCTTCTGTTTTATCCCGGATTCTGTGATTGAAATAAAAAAAAGAAAAAGTGAGTGTCTCATCCGGAATTAGCGTTCGACGATTTTTGGTAACACCCCTCCCATCCCGCTGCAGCCAAGCCGGACACTCCTCTCTCTCGCTCTCTCTCCGAACTGTCGAGTCGCTTGCGACTGGCGCCCAACGAGCCACTTTTCCATCCTTGGCCAAAATTAAATCGACAGGGAAGAGCGTGAGAGACTTTTGTGGCATCGGTTGGGAAATTTTTGGTCACAATATACAATATATAATATTAATGTTTATTTACTTATGTAACGCGTGGCTTGCGAGGGTGGATATATAATATTAATAAAGTAGACGAGACAGGAAAATTTGGTAATTGATAAAATGTATTGAATCTTGGTAGAAATAAGGGAGTGCACGATGTATTGATGGTTCGAAGGATGGTGAGGAACTAAGGAGTCGTGGCTGAGAATAAAGGAGAACGATTTGGTAAAGTGGTCGGGGGGAAATGCAGCGGAGGAGAAGTTGAGGTTCGTGGGACAAAGCGGTGCTGAGGAATGCGGTGATAAGATTAGGATGCTGAGCTAGGAGTTCGAGTGTGAGAAAGAGTTGAGAACGAATGTGAGGTATCGGGTACGAATGTGGGAAGGAGTTTGGAGAAGAATAAAATATATAGGGTGCTACCGTGACACTCCCCCTCTTACAAAACGATGCTCCGCATCGTAGATTACAAATTTGTTTGTTTCTATGATTCTATATAATGAAAAATAAATGTACATGAGGTTAATTTTGAGTGTGACTCTATATAAAATTTGTGTTGTTTGTGCGAAAGGGTTGTGTGAAAGTGTATAAGGGTTTCATCAATTCCATTATTTCAGGGGTTGTAGGTAATCTGGTTCATCGTGGTATTACTGGTTTATTGGTCCATTTTGGGTAACTCTTCATCCTTTCTATTCTGCAAATCTGTAACTAAGCGAATTGGTTAGTTGTTCCTGTTAGTAGGGGTGGGGTGTTATTTCGGATAGGTATGGTTGGTGTTATTTATCATTATTGTTTAGTTGTTACGTATAGTTGATTTTCCTTTCTATATCAGTCGTTTCCTCTTCACAGATTTTCCTTTCGTTAGGTCGGTATTGCTCTGTTTAGATTCCAATTCCGTATGTATAGTGTTTCTTTCCAAGTTTTATTCGGTTTTCCAACTGTTGTTCGTTAAAATTCTTATTTTTCATGGGTATTGTACCTTAATTTCCAAAGATTCTGAAACATTCTAAATTTGATTAGTTCACCGGTGGTTAATGGTTGTGACATGTTATTTTTGATGGGGTGGATTTCGTTGGGGTGTCATGGGCTTGTCACAACCGACGTTAAATTTTTCCCTTTATTCTAATAGTTGAAACGCCCTAACTCCTCGACTTTTCGTCTCCCGAGCCCGATCTCTGTGTCAAAGGAGCGTGGTGACCCTTGCCCCGATAATGTAGGCACGCGCTTCACACAGATTTCCCAAACTCTCAAGACACCCTAACACATGTTACTTCAACCATTTAATGACTAAAGCCTATACTACTCAAAACATCACAACATCTTACGAAATAACACGCTTCCTTCGAATGAAAGAATCTCACATCCTGATTGGACAATAATTCGAGACAAACAACTTTAATGTCCTTTTCCTCCCTTCGAGGAACTGATATCCCTACTTTTTACCCCAATTTTACCCTATAAAAACCCACGTCTAACCGGAACGCATTGCCTTCTGTTCGCACCTAGCGTCGCGTCTATACGGTTAGCCGTAGTTCAGATCGTCAACTTTATTTTTATATCGAATCTCTGTTGAAACCTCTCTGTTCCGTACTTAGTGTCACACGTTTATACGGTTCGCCGTAGCTCAGATTGTTAACTTCAACATTGTACGAGCCTCTCTCAAAACGCACTCTGTCCCGTACTTAGTGTCACACGTTTATACTGTTCGCAGTAGTTCAGACTGTCGTTATTGAGAAGAGAATCTCTATTCGATCTTTTATATTATTATTCAAACGAAACAATTTATAATTCAACGAACTAAACAACGCATCGAAACCTAAGAACATTTTAATTCTTTTCGCCAACGAGTAAAACAAGTAAGACTCAACCAAGGGACACCTCTCCGGTAAAGTAACCATTTATATTGTATCAAGTTTGTATTTCAATTTATATTCACTAACACCTTATTTTCATTAAAGAAGTGCATAAAGAATCTTCGATCTCTTTACTCACTTAATACATCATTCCTTATCTCCCAGTGACAACCTAATGAAAAGGCAAGACTTCTCGAGGTCTATCGGCGTGTGCCCACCATACTCTTAGGAGTATATCTATATTCACGCATAGCGTATATATTCTGATGGGAAAAGCCTATGGAACATAGTGTTTACCGCTCGACACTCAAATATCCAACTTTTCCCCCACGTCATTCGGACGTGACAGGCTCAATAAAGTACGTCGAGTTTTTTTTTTTAATGAAAAATAATAAAGTTTATTTTTACGTTATTATTATTATCATATTCGTGTACATATTTTTTCTTTTTTTTTGGGCCTCTGCCTTAGGGCATGGTTAATGAACGATTGTGTTAAGTAAGTCGTAAGCGTAAGAGATTATAATATGTATAGATATGATATGTCTTAAAAATATGATTATCTATGTGGTTAAAATATAAGGGGTAGAATTAAGATGAACAATCAAACAGAGACAAAAAAAAATTAGGTGGTTACAGTGAATGTTGAGGTGCGGAATGGTAATAACAATAATGAATGTGGTGGTGATCGCGTGAATGCGGATGTAGTTATATGGTGTGAGTGTGAGTGGTAAGAACAATAATAAATGTAGTGGTAGCGTGATTGCAGCTGTGCTGGGTTTCGTGTGGGTAGGGTGTGTTGTGTGTGTGTTTATTTTTCCTTTCAGAGTCGTTTCCGTCTTTGGAATTTCGCTGCTTTTTCCTCGAATGCTCTGGTAATTATTGCGCGGACCGTCGAGAGTTCTCGCACGCTAAGTGTGTCAATCCAGTCTTTTATGGTGTCGAGTTCTATCTGCACGTCCGTGCTGAGTGTTGGGGTTGTTGTCTCGTCTGGTGCGAATGTGATTTTTTGTCTTTTTGGGGTTCCGTGTTTGTTGGAAACGTCAGGAATCGGTCTTTTTATGGGTTGTAGCATCTTTTGTTCCGCTCTAGCTTTTATAATTTGTCGTGCGTCCATTGTAATTGTGATTTTCTGTCTATTGCTTGGTCCTGGTAAATTTGGGTCGTTGATCGGTGGTGTTTTCGGTCTGAGCGTCGATAGGAGGTTGTCGATTTTTCGTTTCGTCACTGTCTGTTTTTGGGGTACGTATGTCTCCTTGCTGTCGTTGCTGCCGTCGTCACTGTCGTCAATGTTTATTATTTCGGGTGTCTCTTTTTTTATGTTTGTTATCATTTTTAAGTCGGTATCGGATTTATTTTCTTCTTTTATGTCTTTTTGTGTGAGGATGAGGGAACGGTTGGGTTTGTCGTCCTCGCTGTCGTCTTCCGTATTACTGTCGCTAATGTCGTCGTCGTCGTCTTCGGTGTCTTCATTGTTGTCTTTGGTGTCTTCATTGTTGTCGTTGCCTTCGGTTTTGTCGTTGTTGTCTTCTTCGTTGTCGCCAGTGAACGTCCATGGAAAGATCCCTCTCCGTACCCAATATAGGGTGCAAAGGTCGATGTGGGCCAGCATTCGGTGAGCGGGGAAAGCCCCCTTGCACAGACAGCATCCCCTATCCGCTGTCAGGTTGGCGATGTAGCCTTTTGCCAGTCGTTTTTTGCATTCGGCCACGTGCGTGGCTAGGTGTTTATGGTAAGTCTTTGTTGCGCAGATGGGGCACGGGACCATTTTCAATAGTTGTGGCTCCATGTTCTTTCTTTTCCTTGATGTTTCTCTTTTTCCTTTTGTGTATGTGTCTGTTTGTCTGTGTCTTTCTCTTTTTTTTGTTATCTGTTAGGGATGGTGCATAAGATAGAAACGTTTTGATTGTGTTCGTTTTTCATGCAGTGTCTTTGTGTTTGAGGCTTAAGGGGTCTGGCCACCCTGGCGGAGCGAAAAATGTACTTTTTTAAAAATAATTTATAAATTCGAAACTATCGCCCAGAATATTTTGATTTATTACCTCAACATCATCAAGAGTTTCAACAGTAACAGTGTAAAATTTTATTTAAAAATATTAAAAATTGAGGCCGTGATGTCGGTTGCGGCGGAGGGCCTCCACACGATACCCGTTGTCCTGGTACCACCTGGTACTCGGTTGTGGTACATGGGAAATTTTTTTAAAAAATTCAGGTTATTACAATGTTGTGTGACTACAATGTAGCATAGCCCTTTTTTTTCGACCATTAGAAAAATTATGGTGAGCCGAAAAAAGAAAAATTCCATTCATTGCTGAAATTTTTCAAGCCAAAACATCAATAAAAAGAAAAATAATGGTCGAAAAAAAAACGGCTATGCTACATTGTAGTCACACAACATTGTAATAACCTGAATTTTTCTAAAAAATTTCTGATGTACCACAACCGAGTACCAGGTGGTACCAGGACAACGGGTATCGTGTGGAGGCCCTCCGCGGCAACCGACATCACGGCCTCAATTTTTAATATTTTTGAATAAAATTTTACACTGTTACTGTTGAAACCCTTGATGATGTTGAGGTAATAAATCAAAATATTCCGGCCGACAGTTTCGAATTTATAAATTATTTTTAAAAAAGTTCATTTTTCGCTCCGCCAGGGTGGCCAGACCCCTTAAGCGAAGGAAAGCGTAAAAGAAGGATTCTGTTGGTTCCCTTTGTTAGTAGGTGATTAGAATGGTTGGTTAGCGTAAATCTTATGGTATCATTACTCTATAATACGTAATCGCTCTTGGTGTACTTCGTTCTCGCTCTATGAGATTTTCCATTGATATCGCTATTTCGCGTGGTGGGTTTATTATTTGTAGTTGGGGGTGGTAAGGTTGCATCGGTTGCATCTCTATGTCTGCGTTTTGTATTTATTTTTTGTTCTTTTTTGTAATGCAAGATAGGAGTTTTAGTAGGGATGATATTTTTCCAAACATTGAAAATCTCCAGCCAATTGTTGCAAGTACGAGAATTGAACCTAATGAGATTCCTCCGAATTTTAGTACTGATTCGATTATCGATAGTCTATCATGGATGCATTTTGTCTTGGTTATTTCTTGTGCCTTTGCTATTACTGATTTTAATGCCACTTCGTTTCTAGTTAAGTCATTACGGACGTTGTCCAAACTGGACAGATCGGACGGTAGTTCGATTTTAACTAATATTTCTGTAATGTTAAGGGTATCCGTTGTGTCTACAGAGTTTTTGATCATTTTGCTCATGTTTAGGGCTAATTTACGGGAGAAATTGACGTGGTGTACTATATTCATTTCGGTTGAAGGGACAAGTTTCGTGGTTTGGGTTTTCGCTTGGCATGTTAGTTCTATTTCCAGTGTACCTGAGTCTGTTATCATTTTTATGTCGGATTTATCGTTATCGCAGTGGATGTACAAGTTTTCGGATGTTGGTGCTGCGTATAGCCATGCGTTGGCGCTTTGAATTTTGATCCAATATGTTTGACTGAGAGTTTTTAGGCGAATGTCGCAAAGTTCGAGATTTTTAAATTGCGGGTTTGTGAGTAACTGGACTTCACATTCTGCTTTGTTGTTTACATGTTGTAGAAGGTTTGTTCCGTCGCAAATGTATCGTGTTGACATTAGTTTACAATTACTTAGACCTGCTGAAGTAAAATAGCTTTCAAAGTCTGTTGAAATTGCGGTAAACCGCGTCGATGGTTTAATGAATGCAAAGCGTGTTCCTTGTTGGCGAATTGGCGTTGACATGTGTCTGAAAAATTTGTATGTGGTTGGGTCTAGTAATGGGATTTTCATTATAAATATCAATTTGGCGTTGTCTTGGAATACAACAAGTTTCGATATCGCTATTAGTTGTGGTATATATTCCGGTTCTAGTGGAGTTGGAAATTCCAGATTCGGTGTCAATTTGCTAATGTTTTCTGCGCTATGCAGCCATTTCTTTTTATGATATTAGACAAGGGTGTATTTGTCCACCTTTTGCAAAAAGTGTAGCGTCTGTTAGGGTATTTGTATCGGTTTCCAATTCTGTGAGATCTTCTTCGATTAGAGCCATAAATTTCATTCCATTTTGATTATATTTGATTGTGTAAATTTTGTGACGTTGTCATATTTTTGTCGAGATCGCCAGCCGTCGAGCCGAGGCGAGAGCGACCGGATCCCCGTCTGGGACCGGCCTTTTTATTTTTTTTTATTTTTACGTAAATCGTACATTTTAACGTAAATCGCCGTGATCCAGTTTTGCGTATTTTTCCCTTCCTCCCCCGCGTTTTGATATTTTGTTCCCCTTTTCCGCCCGAGCCCCACAGCCCCGCACTCACTTCGATTTTCCGTCGATGGCCAAGTCGCGGAGCTCGCGTCTTCCATCGTCCCTCCGACCAAAGGCTCGTCCGTCGTGTCGGAGGGAATTTAGCGAGTTCCGCGGCGTCGAGGCACATTTTCAAGCCGATGTCCCACATCTTGCGCCACGGCTGTTTTGACAGCCGTGGGCGCCGCCATGTTGGTCGAGCTTCGGTCTCCCGGGGCAGCCAGCGTGGCGCCAGCACTCGGTCGCGAAGCCACCGCTGGCGCCGCCTGTGCGCGATCTCGCGGGGCCGGTGCTCGATATGGGATCGAACGCAGCCAGCTGCAAAGCTTCACGCTGATTTCGTGATCAGCGTGAAGGTTTCGTCTTCGAAGGTTTCGAAACCTTTCGTGACGATTTCGCAGCACAGGGTCTGCTTCTTTTGATTTATGCAGCGCGGAGCTTACATTGTCTTTATTCATTTCGTTTATATTTGATTCCTTTTCATTTCGTTGCGTTGAGCTCTGTTCCGCTTCTTCGTTGATCGTGGCTTTTCCTTGTGTTTTCGTTTCTTTTTCCGTCGTTGAGTTTTTATGCACTTTTTCTTTTCCACTTGTTGGGTCTGCTATTTCCTTGTTCTCGCTCGTTGGCGTAAGGTTTCCTTTTTCGTTGTTTTCTTGAGTTTCTTGACTTTCGCGCACTTCCTTTTCGTTTTGGCGTGTTGAATTCCCATAATTTTCATCGTCTCGTTGTATTTCCCTACTTTCATTTACTGTTTGTGGCGTTTTTTGCACTTTTAAATTTTTTTCGATTTCGTTTGTTGATTTTCGTATTATTGAGCTCTTGTCGGCTCCTTCATTATCACTTGTATTACTTTGTATCATTTTATATTCGTATATCGNCCGTGTCCCTTTTTCATTCGATTCAGCCCTGATTCGTGATTTCCGCGTAGCCGGCGAGCAAGATCTTCGTTTCGCTCGCCTAACCGGGTTTCGCCGGCGAAAAGCCGGGCACCCTCGGTCCTTGAGTTAAAAGATTATTTCCGCTTTCCGCTGTACTAGTCCCTCGTAATTATTTCATTAAATTAAAGAATATCATATTGTTTTTATTCTGACATTCCGCGTTTTCGTTGTAACGGTTGCTGGACCGAATTAACCAGCTGGCGCTCCATTCTTTTTGTATTTCATTTGTTTAATAAATCTCCATTTTGTAATTGTTATTTTAATCCCTCTTTTCGTGTGAATTATTTATTTTCCCTCCATTTCTCTCGAGATTGTGTCGAGACCGTCACAATTTCCTTTCGCATGTTAACTAATGCCATGTTAACTTGTAGTGTAAGGTTTCCTATTTCGTGTTTTATTGATTTTATTTGTTTCTGTGCTATGTCAAATCCTGCTTTTATTATTTGGGTTTGGTTGTATACTATTTCTGACAGGTTCATTGAATTGTTTGCGAGTTGTTTAATTTGGTATGCGATTCTTTTTGCATCATCGTTGTCCATTGTCCCATAAACAAATTTAAATGCTTTTCCGATAAAATTAAATAATCCTCGTTTTTTGCGCTGTTATGTGAGGTCTGTTGACGGTGGTAATAGTCCTCTTAGGGTCGATTCTGCGTTTTCAATGGTGTTAAGGCGATTCTGAATGGTTTTAAGCTGCGTCCTCATCAGGCATGATGGTCCTAGTGTATGACAATAAGTGTACATACTTTGAAGGTTTTCCTGTATTTGTTGTTTCCTGAGTAAAAGTCCATGTGTGTTGGTGTATGTTACTAAGTTCCAGGTCGTGTGATACGATTGGAGTTTTCCAAGTTGCTGGGAATAAAGTCCAGGATTTTCCGAAAATGGTGTTACTTTTACGGCGTCGTCGCCGCCTCGGGCAAAGGCGTGGCATCTGCAATATATGCCGATTTTATTTTGTCTACGTGTACTATCTTTGTTTTTCCGTTTTCCCATGACAATGTAACGTTATTGTTATCTTTAGTTTCTAAGATTTCAAATGGTCCTGTGCAGTTACTGTCAAGTTTTCCTTTCTTGGGTTCTTTGATTAAAAATACTAGTTGTCTTACTTGGTACTTGGAAATTTTGGTTCGTCAGTCGTAATAACGTTTCGTTCGTTCCTTAATTTTTTGGTGTTTTCTGAATGCCGTTTTTTGGACGTTCTCCATATGATTATTTAATATTACTATGTAAACGTCGAATGTAACAACTTTTTCGGGTGGCGGAAATTCTGATGGCAAGGTCGCCGGATAACCAAAAACTAATTCGTATGGGGTGAATCCTGTTCCTTCGTGAATGCTTGTGTTGTGTGACAGTGTTGCGAATGAGATAAGTTCTTCCCAATCGTGATCGTTGTTTCTGTAGTGTTTTATGNTACCCAATTGGTCTATGATATCTGTAATGTTCGGTAGTGGGTACGCGTCTGGGGTTGTTTTTTCATTGAGTTTTCAAAAGTCGATGACCATACGCCATCGTTTGTTGCCTTTCTGGTCGGGTTTCTTTGGGACTATCCAAACGGGTGAATTAAATGGTGATAGGGACGGTTGAATTATTCCCTTGTCGAGGAGGTCATTGACTTGATTGCGTATCTCCTCCTTGTGAACTTGTGGGAATCTGTACTGCTTTGTATTTATTGGTATGTCGTCGGTTGTGAATATTTCGTGTTTTACGAATGACGTCGATCCTAATCGTTCGCCTGGTAGGGTGAACAGGTGCGAGTATTCAAAGGTTAGTTGGAGGACGTGTTCCTTCTCTACTTCATCTAAATTTCCTAGATGCAAGAGTGGTTTTAATTTTTCGAACCTTCCCTGTTTCTCCAATGTTCTTGTCGTACAGATTTCTGCACGATTTCCAGCTGGGAGGTCGGTAGAGCCGTGATTGTCGATATCGACTGGTCTGTCGGAAATAATTTCTATTGGTTGTAACTCGATTGTCGGGATTTGGAGGTGGATGTTGTAGTCGTTGGTGTTTATTGCGCTTAAATATGCAACACCGTTGCGGTTTGTAACCACTGCGTCACCGATAAATAATCCCTCGCCTGCTTCTATTTTCGGTACGTAACCTTCGGTTAGGTCTGTATTTTTGATTCGGATGTGGATGGTAGATTTGGTTCGGGCTGGGATGGTGACTTTTTCGTTTGTTTCGAACGGTATCTGTATACCTCTGAAGTTTGTGCAGGATTGAGTGTACAGGATGTCAGCTGGTGTTTCTTTGGAAAATTCATCGCCCAGGACGGCGTCCTGGGGGATTGGCCATCTGAAACGGATCGTGTGAAATTCGACCGGTATTCCTTTTATCTTGATCACACATTTCCACGATGTGAAAATGGTGTCGTCTGTTATTCCTGTTAGTTCATAGATTGTTGAAAAATCAACTGGGACGTGTTTTGCTACTGCGTCCCTTCTTATTAAGTTTATTTCTGCTCCAGTGTCAATAAGAAATGTTGTT
>JBAJMU010000340.1:1930-12397 GCA_037952995.1 Hyposoter didymator
TGTGACGGTCTGGCAATAATGGAAGGAATAGAGGTATCCGTAGCGCAGTGGTTAGCGCTCTGGATTCACAGTCCGAGGGTCCCCGGATCGAGTCCCTCTCGGATCACCTTTTTATTCGCTCATTATTCTCAGACCGTGCCTCGTCACAAATTGGTGTCAGAGTTTCTCGGACCGACAACACGTTCACACATACTACGGCCCGAAGCGGCACACACTACGGCCCACAGCGACACATATACGCCCACAGAGGCAGAATCTACGAAAGCCCAAACGCGGCAGAAAAATGAATCTTCGAAAAATGAATTGAAAAAAAAATGTGACGTTAGTCGACGAGGACGTCGAACACTGTAAGAGGGGGAGTGTGACGGTCTGGCAATAATGGAAGGAATAGAGGTATCCGTAGCGCAGTGGTTAGCGCTCTGGATTCACAGTCCGAGGGTCCCCGGATCGAGTCCCTCTCGGATCACCTTTTTATTCGCTCATTATTCTCAGACCGTGCCTCGTCACAANATTAAAAATTAATTACAATTAAAAATTAATTACAATTAAAAATTAATTACAATTAAAAATTAATTACAATTAAAAATTAATTACAATCAAAAATTAATTACAATTGAAAATTAATTACAATTAAAAATTAATAATAAGATTAAAAATTAATAATAAGATTAAAAATTATATTGCAATTGAATTTTATTTGCAGTTGAATTTTATTTACAGTTGAATTTTATTACAGGTGAATTTTATTTACAGTCAAATTTTATTTACAGTCAAATTTTAATTGCAGTTGAATTTTATTTGCAGTTGACTTTTATTTTCAGTTGAATTTTATTTGCAGTCAAATTTTATTTGCAGTTGAATTTTAATTGCAGTCAAATTTTATTTGCAGTTGAATTTTAATTGCAGATAAATTTTATTTGCAGTTAAATTTTATTTATAGTCGAATTTTATTTGCGTTGAATTTAATTTACAGTTGAATTTTATTTTCAGTGAATTTTATTTACACTTGAATTTTAATTGCAGTTGAATTTTAATTGCAGTTGAATTTTATTTACAGTTGAATTATTTGCAGTTGAATTATTTACAGTTGAATTTTATTTTCAGTTGAATTTTATTTGCAGTTGAATTAAGATTCGTGGTAGCGAATCGAGACAAGTACGTTTTCGATTCGAAAATGACGTCTCGAGCTACCGCGTATCATATACGCGAAACATCGCGTTTTGACACTTATCGATTTTTTTATTCATTTTTTTTACCTTCATTCCTGGGTCTGGTCGAATTACGAAGACTGCCATTATTTTTTATTTATTTTTCTCTTTAATTTAAAAAAAAAATCGACGCACTAGTTTAATCCATTGCTGAGATATCGTTTTCGTTTTATTTACACGGCTTCTAGCAGCTTGTCGGTCATTTCGCGATCCCTGAACATAGCGCTTTTTCGCGATCCCTGAACATAGCGCTTTTTCGCGATCCCCGAACATAGCGTTTTTGAAAAATAAAAAGTGTGACATTCAAGTCAGCGACGACAGCCAGAAGCGAAAGTGTAAGTATATTGTTAAATATATATAATTTATAGATGCAAAAAATTTATTAAGATTCGCGGTAGCGAATTTTTTCGAATTATACAGGTTGCAGAAATGGACCAACTGCCAGAAATTGTCAATGAACAGCGACAGGGGGACGAGGAAGGCGGTATAGATGAACCGCCTTCTCCTCAAAATTCACCGCCTCGCCATCAGGCAAGAGATCGGCCTGCCCTGTCGCCGCCACCGGAACAGCAGCGAGCTCTGACCCCGGTGGATGATGTCCCGGTGCCGGTTTTTCCAATCGAAGGACCTGAGCATCGCCCGGGGCCTTATTTGCCGCGAAATGTTCGCCAGCGTACAAGAGGTTAGTATTATTCTCTCTTTTTCTTTTCTGCGCTCTCTTGGTTTTGCTGTTGTGCTTTCGCTTTCTTTCGCTTCTTATTTTTTTTACTTTTTCGCTTATTCCCTCTCCCCGCTTTGCCTCATTCATTCATCCTTTCATACATTCATTAATTCTTTCGCTTTCTTTCGCTTCTTATCTATTTCACTTTTTCGCTTATTCCCTCTCCCCGCTTTGCCTCATTCTCTCGATTTCTTGCGTTTCATTTCCCTCTTTCTCGTTTTTTCATGTTCTCACTTTTCGCTTTCTTATTTTCTCTCTTATTCTCTCTAATGCTTCCCTATCTTTCACTTTTTTGATTATTCGCTCCCTGTCGCTTTCCCTCATTTCCGCATTTTCTCGCGCTCTCACTCTCTCTCGTTCGCTTTTTCAATCTCTCGCTTTCCACATTCTATTTTTTATTGCTCTCTCGCTTTCTCTATTTGATATTTTGACTCTTGCTTCCTTTCCTTTTCTGCTTTTTTCGTTTTATTCATTCTTTCATTCATTCATCCTTTCATACATTCATTAATTCTTTCGCTTCTTATCTTTTCACTTTTTCGCTTATTCCCTCTCCCCGCTTTGCCTCATTTTCTCGATTTCTTGCGTTTCATTTCCCTCTTTCTCGTTTTTTCATGTTTTTATTCATTCTTTCATTCATTCATCCTTCCATACATTCATTAATTCTTTCGCTTTCTTTCGCTTCTTATCTTTTTCACTTTTTCGCTTATTCCCTCTCCCCGCTTTGCCACTTTCTCTCGATTCTCTCTAATACTTCCCTCTCTTTCACTTTTTTGATTATTCGCTTCCTGTCTTGCGCTCTGTCGCTTCCCCTCATTTCCGCATTTTCTCGCGCTCTCACTCTCTCTCGTTTGCTTTTTCAATCTCCCGCTTTCCACGTTTTATTTTTTATTGCTCTCTCGCTTTCTCTATTTTATTTTTTGACTCTTGCTTCCTTTCCTTTTCTGCTTTTTTCGTTTTATTCATTCTTTCATTCATTCATCCTTCCATACATTCATTAATTCTTTCGCTTCTTATCTTTTTCACTTTTTCGCTTATTCCCTCTCCCTGCTTTGCCTCATTCTCTCGATTTCTTGCGTTTCATTTCCCTCTTTCTCGTTTTTTCATGTTTTTATTCATTCTTTCATTCATTCATCCTTTCATACATTCATTAATTCTTTCGCTTTCTTTCGCTTCTTATCTTTTTCACTTTTTCGCTTATTCCCTCTCCCCGCTTTGCCTCATTCTCTCGATTTCTTGCGTTTCATTTCCCTCTTTCTCGTTTTTTCATGTTCTCACTTTTCGCTTTCTTATTTTCTCTCTCATTCTCTCTAATGCTTCCCTATCTTTCACTTTTTTGACGCTTTCCCTCATTTCCGCATTTTCTCGCGCTCTCACTCTCTCTCGTTTGCTTTTTCAATCTCCCGCTTTCCACGTTTTATTTTTTATTGCTCTCTCGCTTTCTCTATTTTATTTTTTGACTCTTGCTTCCTTTCCTTTTCTGCTTTTTTCGTTTTATTCATTCTTTCATTCATTCATCCTTTCATACATTCATTAATTCTTTCGCTTCTTATCTTTTTCACTTTTTCGCTTATTCCCTCTCCCCGCTTTGCCTCATTCTCTCGATTTCTTGCGTTTCATTTCCCTCTTTCTCGTTTTTTCATGTTTTTATTCATTCTTTCATTCATTCATCCTTTCATACATTCATTAATTCATCCCCTTTCTCCAAAGTCAACCATGTTCTTCTCCCTTCTAATCCTTCCACGCAATCACTTTTTAGGAAATGGACGACGCCAATGGATCCGGCGCGAGCGAGCGCATTTCAATGCCATGGCGCGGCTGGTGGATACGCTGTACGCGATTTCGAATCCCTACCGTGGGCGAAGTCGGTCCCGAGCTCGTCGGTGATTTGTGTGTGTGTGTATGCCGGATGTGTGTGTGTGTTTTTTTTATTTGTATTAATTAAAGTATTGTGTGCTCAGAGGTTAATAAGTGCTTTAATGTATATAAATAGGCAATAAAACATGTGCAAGGCGGAAAATATACATGCATTTCTCTTATTATTACTCTTATAACTACAATTTTTCTATTCTTTCGAATTCTTTGCTGGGTTGTACTGTCCTTCTCATTATCGCCTCCATCCTTTCTCGCGCCCTGTATTCCTCGTTTCTCCTCATGTCCCTTGGACCAATCTCTGTTTGGTTCGTCTTTCAAATTCTGGACAGTTCCTACGTGTTCCAAGTCCGTTTTTTCATCTTCGCATAGCATACGTCTCACATCCTTGTCGAATTCATGGAGGGCCAAGTTCAGGTCATTATTCGCGATGTTTTGTTTGACCCAAACGTCATTCCATTCATAACGGAGTTCTCGCAGGGTTACTTGTATCTGTGCTAATTCTTGTTTGGAAAAATAACGACTGCAAAGTTTCTCAATTTTTTTTAGTGCTGTAAAACCCATTCATTTCAGTTTTAACGCGTTAATTTCGAATCCCATCTTTTTGACCTTTTTTTCGAGGTTCACGATAGAGAAAGAAATTTCCAGTGAGTCCGAGGTTGCTTCGAGTTTCTCCAAGCTTCTGAGCGTTTCTTGGAACGTAAGTTCATTATATTCGTAAAAGGTATGTTGGAAATCATCCTAAATTAATGTTTTTATCTTTTCGGGAATCCTCTTTTTGTGCTCGTCGGTATTTTTGACCTCCTTTTCCCCAATATTCTCCGCCGCCCCTAAAGTTCACTTTCTCTTTTCTGTTCACTCTTTCTGCCAGTTCAGCTTTCCAATTCTCTTCTTTTTCCTTTCTACAACCCCCTTTTTTCTTTTTTCCTCCGTTTCTTTCCTCAATATTGGTCTCCATCATGTTTTTCTCGTTCTCCTGTCGCTGGTCCTTTTTTTCTGTCCTCTTCTTTTTGCCCTCTCTCTCTCTCTCTTTCAATTAATCTCTCTGCTCTATGTTATATTTTTATTAATACTCTTGGACTCCCATTTCCTTCTCGTGGTCTTCTCAATCTCAATCTTCTTTCCATCTTCAACTTCTCCCTTTGTTAGTGTATTTTTTCCTTCCCTTGTCTCTTGCCTTCTTGTGCTTTTTCTTATCCGGTTTCCTTCTGTCTCTCCTCGTTGGCCCTCCTCCCGCCTTGCCTCGTCAGCTTCCTCCGTTCCTTTTCTGTTGTTTCCTCCTTTTTCATCATTCTGCCTGCTCTCACGTTCCCCCTCTCATTTACATCTTCCTCGTGCTCCTTGTTGTTTCCTTTTCTCCCCGTGTGACCGTTTACATCTTGCTCTCTCCTTTTATGTTCTTTTTTTTGTCATCTCTATCCCATCATGGGCGCACTTTCCACATCCTCCACTCGTCATTTGTAGCTCTTTTTCCGTGTCTCTTTGTACTACTTCGTTTCGCTCTTCCGAATCGAGCTTCTCTGTTTGCAGACGATGTATAATGTAAATCCCTCTGAATATCGATTACATCTATGTTCCAATGTTAATTGTTTATAAAAATGTTGTTATTTCTTTTCAGGTGTGCAAGACCGCGGTACAAAGCGGCGTTACACGATAAAAAGGCTGCTGTGCGCCATTAAACGGTTGCTTTGCAACATAGAAAGGCTGCTGTGCGCCATTACACGGTTGCTTTGCACCGGAAAAAGGCTGCTGTGCGCCATTACACTCGTTCAGCTGCTGTGCACTGAGAAAAATTCTGAGAAAGATCGAAAACCTTGAGATTTTTTTTCAGCAATGTCTTCTTGCCATCTGGATAAAATGCACTTTGATCCACGCATAATTTCAGCAAGTGGAAACGAAGGCTGGTTGTCAGACGATGAAATTGATTACATTGCGTATTTATTACATACGCAGTTTCATTTCAAATTTGTGAACTCGTGGAAGTTCCAGGTACCAGAACTCATGGAACCAATTGAACCTAATGAGCGGCATATTCAACTGCTGCACCGTTTAAGCGGAAATATGTCTGATCAAAAGGCTTGGGAAATGCGAGGTGGCCACTGGATTTGTACCTTGTTTGACGCTCATACAATTTTTGTTTTTGATTCGTTAAATTCGCAAAAGCTTCATGATAATGACAAAAAATATTTGAAAATGTTATATCCTTTTTATTCGTTCGAAACACACCCCGTAAAGTTCAGCAAAGTTCAACAACAAACAAATGGATATGATTGTGGAGTATTCGCAATAGCTTTTGCAGTTTCTCTGGCTTTTGGAGAAGACCCATCAATATTGGAATACGATGTNTTTCCCTCTTTCTCGTTTTTTCATGTTTTTATTCATTCTTTCATTCATTCATCCTTTCATACATTCATTAATTCATCCCCTTTCTCCAAAGTCAACCATGTTCTTCTCCCTTCTAATCCTTCCACGCAATCACTTTTTAGGAAATGGACGACGCCAATGGATCCGGCGCGAGCGAGCGCATTTCAATGCCATGGCGCGGCTGGTGGATACGCTGTACGCGATTTCGAATCCCTACCGTGGGCGAAGTCGGTCCCGAGCTCGTCGGTGATTTGTGTGTGTGTGTATGCCGGATGTGTGTGTGTGTTTTTTTTATTTGTATTAATTAAAGTATTGTGTGCTCAGAGGTTAATAAGTGCTTTAATGTATATAAATAGGCAATAAAACATGTGCAAGGCGGAAAATATACATGCATTTCTCTTATTATTACTCTTATAACTACAATTTTTCTATTCTTTCGAATTCTTTGCTGGGTTGTACTGTCCTTCTCATTATCGCCTCCATCCTTTCTCGCGCCCTGTATTCCTCGTTTCTCCTCATGTCCCTTGGACCAATCTCTGTTTGGTTCGTCTTTCAAATTCTGGACAGTTCCTACGTGTTCCAAGTCCGTTTTTTCATCTTCGCATAGCATACGTCTCACATCCTTGTCGAATTCATGGAGGGCCAAGTTCAGGTCATTATTCGCGATGTTTTGTTTGACCCAAACGTCATTCCATTCATAACGGAGTTCTCGCAGGGTTACTTGTATCTGTGCTAATTCTTGTTTGGAAAAATAACGACTGCAAAGTTTCTCAATTTTTTTTAGTGCTGTAAAACCCATTCATTTCAGTTTTAACGCGTTAATTTCGAATCCCATCTTTTTGACCTTTTTTTCGAGGTTCACGATAGAGAAAGAAATTTCCAGTGAGTCCGAGGTTGCTTCGAGTTTCTCCAAGCTTCTGAGCGTTTCTTGGAACGTAAGTTCATTATATTCGTAAAAGGTATGTTGGAAATCATCCTAAATTAATGTTTTTATCTTTTCGGGAATCCTCTTTTTGTGCTCGTCGGTATTTTTGACCTCCTTTTCCCCAATATTCTCCGCCGCCCCTAAAGTTCACTTTCTCTTTTCTGTTCACTCTTTCTGCCAGTTCAGCTTTCCAATTCTCTTCTTTTTCCTTTCTACAACCCCCTTTTTTCTTTTTTCCTCCGTTTCTTTCCTCAATATTGGTCTCCATCATGTTTTTCTCGTTCTCCTGTCGCTGGTCCTTTTTTTCTGTCCTCTTCTTTTTGCCCTCTCTCTCTCTCTCTTTCAATTAATCTCTCTGCTCTATGTTATATTTTTATTAATACTCTTGGACTCCCATTTCCTTCTCGTGGTCTTCTCAATCTCAATCTTCTTTCCATCTTCAACTTCTCCCTTTGTTAGTGTATTTTTTCCTTCCCTTGTCTCTTGCCTTCTTGTGCTTTTTCTTATCCGGTTTCCTTCTGTCTCTCCTCGTTGGCCCTCCTCCCGCCTTGCCTCGTCAGCTTCCTCCGTTCCTTTTCTGTTGTTTCCTCCTTTTTCATCATTCTGCCTGCTCTCACGTTCCCCCTCTCATTTACATCTTCCTCGTGCTCCTTGTTGTTTCCTTTTCTCCCCGTGTGACCGTTTACATCTTGCTCTCTCCTTTTATGTTCTTTTTTTTGTCATCTCTATCCCATCATGGGCGCACTTTCCACATCCTCCACTCGTCATTTGTAGCTCTTTTTCCGTGTCTCTTTGTACTACTTCGTTTCGCTCTTCCGAATCGAGCTTCTCTGTTTGCAGACGATGTATAATGTAAATCCCTCTGAATATCGATTACATCTATGTTCCAATGTTAATTGTTTATAAAAATGTTGTTATTTCTTTTCAGGTGTGCAAGACCGCGGTACAAAGCGGCGTTACACGATAAAAAGGCTGCTGTGCGCCATTAAACGGTTGCTTTGCAACATAGAAAGGCTGCTGTGCGCCATTACACGGTTGCTTTGCACCGGAAAAAGGCTGCTGTGCGCCATTACACTCGTTCAGCTGCTGTGCACTGAGAAAAATTCTGAGAAAGATCGAAAACCTTGAGATTTTTTTTCAGCAATGTCTTCTTGCCATCTGGATAAAATGCACTTTGATCCACGCATAATTTCAGCAAGTGGAAACGAAGGCTGGTTGTCAGACGATGAAATTGATTACATTGCGTATTTATTACATACGCAGTTTCATTTCAAATTTGTGAACTCGTGGAAGTTCCAGGTACCAGAACTCATGGAACCAATTGAACCTAATGAGCGGCATATTCAACTGCTGCACCGTTTAAGCGGAAATATGTCTGATCAAAAGGCTTGGGAAATGCGAGGTGGCCACTGGATTTGTACCTTGTTTGACGCTCATACAATTTTTGTTTTTGATTCGTTAAATTCGCAAAAGCTTCATGATAATGACAAAAAATATTTGAAAATGTTATATCCTTTTTATTCGTTCGAAACACACCCCGTAAAGTTCAGCAAAGTTCAACAACAAACAAATGGATATGATTGTGGAGTATTCGCAATAGCTTTTGCAGTTTCTCTGGCTTTTGGAGAAGACCCATCAATATTGGAATACGATGTGTCGAAAATGCGCAATCATTTGCTGCAAATCTTTGAGAGCAACGTTATTTCTAGGTTTCCCACAGTGAACAATTTTTCACACTTACGTGATGCATCAGATAATAATAAGCACAGTACGCCTGCATTACCTGTGAAGAGTAAATCTCAGACTCAGCCCAGTTGTCTGAGTTCTTCTGATACAATTGCCCATCCGTATCGTGTTGAAAAAAAATCTCCAATCCAATGTTCAACGTGCAGCAATCAAAGTTCAACGAAAATTAATTCAGATGCTTTTTCTTCAAAAATTGACAAGACAACTGTGATCAATCTCAACATGGTAAATACGACTCCAATTTCAGAGTTATCTGAAACCTTTCACGCAAAAGTACCGGAAGATAAAATTGAAACCGGATTTATGATAAAAAAAAGTAGGATTCATCTACCGGTACTTTCCGCGGAATCAATGCATGTTATAACCAGATGTGAACAATTAAAAGATGAACACATCAACTTTTTCGGTCAGATTTTGGCTAAACATTCTGATTATGATCATCAAGATCCTCTGTTTGTACAAAAACCATGCCGCATTACGGCTATAAATCGCGCGAAGAAACATATTCAAATTTTGTACAGTAACGACAGCAAAAATGCTGGAGCATTTGGGCATTGGGTTTGTAGTTTCTATGACAGTGAAAATATTTATATTTATGACTCCATGAACATGGGTTCACTGCATAGAGATCAGAAAACTTACCTAAGACATTTGTACCCATTTTATAGGATCACTGACAGTACAGTACGGTTTATTAAAGTCCAGCAACAAAATAATTCCGTTGATTGTGGTGTGATGGCGATAGCATTTGCGGTCTCTTTATTATTTCGAGAGAAACCAGAAACGATTCAATACGATTCATCCTTATTGCGTGAACACATGGTCCGTATGTTTCAAACATTGCAGATCACTCGATTTCCTCAAGTTTCTAACATTGATACAATTCGGCATTTATCATTGATTGAAATCAAACAGATTGAAAATGAAGCATACAGACATCGTGTCTTAATGATGAAACGATCATCTCGAGATGGAAAATTTCACGAACCCTTGGACCACCATATGGCAGAAGCAATTTCAAATGGTGGGTCTTCTGCCAAGTACATTGATCTAACCAATGAAATATGCGAACAAAAATATACAGCCGATACCATGGAGTTCAATCAAAAATTTAAAGAATCCATCGAATGTCAAGATACTGAACTTAAATTTACTGCATCATCGGTCAGACCGTTAATAAGCCAACGACTCGTGGTATGTCGTAAAGTAAAATTGGTCGATGATCCCATCTATAAAGAAAGAAAAAAGACCAAATTATCTCCAGTTATCAAGATACGCGGCAGCGGCTCGGCGCCAATCAACCGTACTACCGGGCAAACTTCTCAAAATGATGCCTCATCGAAGTTCAGTATAGTCACCAACGCGAATCGTTTTACGAACAAGGAAAGTACTTCGGTTGTTCAAGGATATAGTACCTCCGATATTTTGTGTGAAAGAGATCATGAACTAGGAACCGTATCAAAAATCCATGAAATTGATGTTGAATCTGATGGTGATATTGTAGATGGCCCTAAAATGACGGGAAAAAGTTCTGTGGAAATTCGGCGTTTAAAATGGGCTGCTCAAAAAGATAGAGTGAATAGAGTTAGACGCCAAAAGTACAATGAGTCTAAATTAAAAAGAATACTTCAAGA
>JBAJMU010000341.1:0-12395 GCA_037952995.1 Hyposoter didymator
CTCCTTTTTCTCTTGCGATTGTGGCAAAAACGTCACAACGGATATTTGTTTTTCATTTATCTGGTCAACAAATATCCGACAAACGTTTTAATTAATAAATTCGCAACCGACAAACGATTGCGCTTCTGTCAGGTGTCGAAAATTTGAGGTACGGTCGATTTTGAAAAAAGTGGGTCAACTTTACATAAAATTTTGTTTATAATTTTCCCAATGAATAAACATCCGACAAACGTTAATTTTCATCCGACAATAACCGACAAGTGACCGACAAACGATTTATATTGAACAACTTCAAAAAATCCAAAATTGGTCGTCCAATTTCACAGAGGTGACCACATCGCCTCACGGGCCAAGAGGTGCCGTTACACTACACTACATGGCTCCCGTTTTGCACAGATATTAATCTAAACCAGCTCCTCGTTCACAGACAATTTTGTCAGAACAGCTAAAAAAAATACGAACCGTTACGGCATTTTGAAATTTTCAAAAAAATGGTGCCGACGCTGTAACTTCCGCAAATTTCAAGATTTATTAGTAATTTTTTTTTTTATTAATAGAGTATCTTCATAGGAGAGTTGGTATTGAATTTGGGAATAACCGGTTGAACGGTTTGAATTTTATGGGTTTTCGAATTTCACAAAAATCTTAGTTTTTCGATAAATATCGAAATCTTGTAAGATACTATGTATAAGTCGGTACTCCCTCTTTACTTTCGAGCAAAGTTGTCGGAATTATTGAATTTATATGCAAATACAAGAAAGTAGAAAAATGCTGCGAATTGAAATTTGCAAATGGTTTCCTCAAGTTGCTCAACATGCACGATGCTCAAAGCTTCCTCTATGAGGAAGCCATTTGCAAATTTCAATTTGCAGCTTTTTTTTTATAATCTTTCTCGGAAAGCACGGCAACATCAGAACCGGTGTCTATAATATAATTTTGATTATTGTGTCTATTCTTACTGTTCTGTTTTGGCTTTAAAACTTTGTTTTTGGTTCCGTTACACACGCGCGATAAATGCCCTTGCCTCTGGCACTTATTACATTTGGCATGCTTGTATTTACAAGAAGAAAAAGTGTGACGCGTACCTCCGCAATGGTAACAACGAGACATATCTTTGTTTACCACGTTCTCCTTCGACGATCTCGAAGTTTTTGCTCCGACGAAACTGACCTGGTCTTGTTGACTACTTGAAGAGGTTGTCCCCATCTCAGCAACGTCCCGCGAAAAAATTTCCAACGATAGTCCCAACTCTATTGCTCGAGCGTATGTTAACGTTTGCTTTCCCAGCAAACGTTTTTTAATCGAATTCGTCCGCAATCCCCAGACGAATTGATCTCGCACATGAGAGTCAAAATTTTCTCCGAATTTGCAATATGTCGAAAGTCTCTTGAGATCAGTCAAATAGATTTTAATGACTTCGCTATCCTTTTGTTTACATTTTTCGAACTTGTAATGTTCAGTAATAATGGTTGGCTTAGGCTGTAAATGATTTTTCATCATTCGTGTCAAATCCACGAACGATTTAGTTGATGGCCTGACCGGTGCACAGAGATTGCGCGATAGCGAATATCCCTCAGCGCCAAGTAACGTGATGAATAGCGAGACTTTTTTGTGATCCGGAATATCATTGGCGATAAAATCCAATGCCAAAACCCAAAACGCTAAAACCCAATCCTCTTGAAGGTTGAACTCCCTTATTTATCCTATCCTCGTTGTAACGATCGTCCGTGCAGATTCTCCCGCCATCGCAATCGAAGACGAAGTCGGAGCCGCAGCCCCAGCGGTCATTTGGGCAGCTTGACCTTGTAATTTTGCTTTTTTAGCTACCAATTGTTGCTGTTCCTTGGTGACTTGAGTTTGGAGATGTTGTAATTGCTTCCATTTGTCCTCCAAATCTCTCCGATTTTTGTTGATTGATCTCTTCTCCCTTTCCAGGTCTTCCCTCGATAATGGGTCACTCATTTCGACGATTGTATTAAAACTTTATTTAATTTTCTTCTTCTCTCAGCGAGTCTTGTCGCACAGAGATCTTTTATCCTCGTCACCATTGTGATGTTCCATGCCGGGAATAAATAGTACAGACAGTAATGAGTTTAAAAATGAAGTAGCTTGGGAAATCGTACTTTATTTAGCGTAGCGTATATAACAGAGTTCTCTACAGCTCTGTAGTCCAGACACAAATGGACACACGCAGTCTGACGAGCTTAAAAGTAATTTTACTCCCTTAATCATTCCAGGCGGCGCTGATAGCAGACAGCATAGAGCGTATTGATGCACGCGCTTTTCGCAGCATTAGAGCCAGTAACGGCCATTATTAGCTAATAATTAAACGTAACTACTCAAATTAAATAAATAAATAATAAGGCAATAATTTAGTTATAAGAATAATAGCGGCTAGCACTTGCGATCCCGTGAACACGAACGTTCGACCCCACCGCCCGGCTCTCGGCCAATCAGAGACAAGCGGCGAACGCTCGTCCCATCCACCCGGCCTTCAGCCAATCCCGCGAGACTCACGGCGTGCGTGTCCCTATAAATACCGGGCTGCCAGCGGGCAGCGTGATACTTGCCGACAGCGTGCCGGATAGGCACCATCGGAACCTCCCGCCTTTGTACGAGCGTGCCAGAGCGCTCTCAACGGTTTCGAAAATCATCTTTAATGAAACTTATCATCTAGTACGCCTAACTACCGGAGTCTTTTATTTTCCGACGACCTCCCACTTCGGTTCATCCACCACCACCACACGGATAGCCAGGAGGCCAGCCGCGGGACGACTGAGAGCTTAGTCGCATCATCGGAGAGCGCCGAGACGGTGCTCCTCCAAGGAACTCCAGCGCCGGGAAGCAGCTGCAGCGTTTCAACTAACAAGCTCTTTTCAGAGCTCTCTCTCTTCACGAAGAACCGACCTTCTCAGGACGCTCTCAAACGTGTACACTCTGACCAATCCTAAGCCGGAGAGCGGCGTGACGGAGGGGTTGGTGGCTGCAAAGCTCACCCGATCTCGAACCCCAATCTCCCGCTCGTGCAAACGCAGAGTTGGCACGGAAGACGGGCTGGTGGCTGCAAAGCCCACCCGATCTCGAGTCCCTCTCTGCGATCTATTCGAAACAAAGCGCATTGGCTATCTTCTCCCCCTCTCTCGATCAAGGCAGACTACCGGCCTCACAATGGCTCACCGCATCATTCCATCGTTCGCGCTGCGAAGAGCAACACCATGCCTCGTCATCGAACAGCTTCTTACCTTCGCCGCCTAGACCGCCGCGCCGAGGACCGAAGGGAACGTGAACGCCCATGTCCGCCAACCAACGAGAACGTTTCGCCGGCCGAAAATTCCACACTAGCTACGAAAGAGGTTTCGCCGGCCAAAAACAATCCTCCATCGCCGAAGCGACCCAAGCGCTCGGAGCCGACGCCTCGACGCCTCGCGAGTGTCGTTGTCCCGCCTGATGTCGTCCGCGCGTTAAAGCGGGTTCCGACACAACCACGACGCACGGCCGCTCAGTCTGCCGCCAAACGTAAGATCATCAGTCTCTCTCCAAAAAAAAAGAGTCCAGCATAACGTCAAACCTCGCGACACAGCCGAGGCCATCGTGGCGCGAATCAAGGTGCCTCCAAAAGAGCCTCGCATCCGTCTAATTTAAACAAAAAAATCTACCAACGGCCTTTCTAAAGGCCAACAAGTCACAAGTAGAACGCTCCGTGACACTCATCATTCCTCCACTCAAATTGTCGGTGACAGTATGCGATGACCGGGTTTGCGAGGGTAAATAATAATAATAATAAAAATAATAATAATAATTGAGACAGGAGAATTAGGTAAAAGATAAAGTGTATTGCGACTTGGTATAATAAATGTAAGGGAGTGTGTTGAGAAATTGAGTGCACACGATTCCCAGGATGGTTAGGAAAGTGCCGACGTTAGAAAGAAGGTTGTCTTGAGACGCGAGCCATAGCGCGGAGTCCGCTTGTCAGAGTTTTTATTGCACAATTTTTACAAGAAATAGCGGGTCAACGCGGGTTGACAAAGATTGCGATAAATTAACAAAATTAGCGGTGTAAACGGATCGGATGTCGCGCACTGATTTTATTGATCTCGCGGCGACGATCTCCATAAGAAACGCGGGGCCTGTGTGGAACTTTTTGACACACGTGGTTCGGCCTGGCCACGCTGTTGCGGGATAAAAGAAAATAATCGAGAGATGTAGACTGCGGGGGTTAATTGCGCCCTATGCGTCAATCGAGCGGGTGTAGAGTGCAAAAGGCACACACGAAATTACATAAAGCGGATTATACAGCGGGAGACCAAAAACTTGATGAATGGCGTAGCAACATACGATGCGTGGCGCGGTTACGAACCAACAGGTCGAGGTAACATGGCCGCTCTCGCACGCCGGCCGGCACGGAGACGGCTGAGCATGCGCTCTGAGGTGAGGCGAGAGCGTCTATGAGCTGCTGCCGCGGCGCGAGCGGATCGGGAAGCTCTTTCGCTTGTAAGGCGAGGCGGAATCCCGAACAGAGTGCACGAAGGTATTAATGGTTCGGAAGATGGTGATGAACTGAGGAGTCAAGGCTTAGAATGAAGGAGAATGATTTGGTGAAGTGGTACTGGGGAGATGAAGCGGAGGAGAAGTTGCGGCTCGTGGGACAAAGCGGTGCTGAGGAATGCGGTGATAAGTTTAGGATGCTGAGCTAGGAGTTTGAGTGTGATAAAGAGTTGAGAACGAATGTGAGGTATCGGGTACGAATGTGGGAAAGAGTTTGGAGAAGAATAAAATATATATGGTGCTACCGCGACACGTATCTCTTAATTTTTTCCAAGTGAGCTTTAAATTTGGACCAAATCCTGTAAATTATGAGTCCATGGCATTCCGCAGGGATTCTACCTCGCATCGCTAAGGTGTCTAGGAGTTGGAGTTTTGGTATTAGTGGGTGTTCCTGGAATGATTGAACTCTTGTTAAATATCTTGCGGTCAATATTTGGGCCCTATACGACATCGTTTGTTCGTTTGCAAGGTCCAATAACGTGTTTGTGGGAGTAGATCGGAAGCAACCTAACATGGTACGTGGTGCGGTGAATTGAACTACGATAATAGATTTGAAATAGCTATACGGGGCTGAACCGGAGTAAGAGATTGCCGACTCCAATCTCGCTCTAACTAGACCTTTATAGATTGTTAGGAGGGTGGAAGGGTGGAAGGGGTGGAAGGGGTTCTGTGCTTTGTTTTTGATGTCGGAGATAAAGGCTTTCCAGTTCAGCCTAAGATCCACGGTGACTCCTAAGAAATTTGCACATTTATTATTCGCAATCCTGTTTCCATTTAGAGTTATAAACTTATTATCTAGTTAAGTCTTCTATTACGAAAAAATTACAAGCTTGCTTTTTGTTGGGTTTATGCTTAAACGTATATCGTTCAGCCATAGTGAGAGCGTTATAATGCTTCTTTCTACTTTTTGTAAGCTTGATTCTATGTTTTTTTCTCGTATATATAGTACGATGTCATCCGCGTATTGCAGCGAGGAGCAGACTGGGCCTATGTGTTCATTTATCTTTCTAAGATAAATGTTGAAGAGGATGGGGCTTAAGACCGAACCCTGGGGAAGGCCTCTGTCGAGAGTTCTCGTTGCTATCTCTGTGCCATTGGCAAAGAATCGTGCCTTTCGTTGGGTTATTAACGTAGTTACAAGTCTTGTTATGAAGTTAGGGATTCTCAATTCGTTTAGATTATCGATTAATTTTTTCGGGAGTACATTGTCATATGCTCCTTCTAGTTCAATAAATATAGCGATGGTGTTCTCTTTTCTTGCAAACGAATTTATTATGTCCGTGGTCAATATTTAAATGTTATCGGTGCAGGATCGTTGTTCCCTGAAGCCATATTGGGAGTTGAGAACCGTTAAATCTGATTCGAGGAAGAATTCTAGCCTGGGTTTAATAACCCTCTCGAACCATTTCATAAAGCAAGATGCAAGAGAGATCGGTCTCAACCCCCACCCCCCTTGGGGTTTGGAATTAAACATATGTCATATTTATTCCACTCCGAAGAAATTAATTCATTGTACATAATTTTATTAAACAGAATTCTGATGAATTCCACCACGTTGGTCGGAAGAGCTTTAATTGTTTCATTACTTATGAAGTCATTACCGGCCGCTGAGCGGTCTTTTAGGTTTTTTTATTTCTTTAAGCTCTTCAAAAGAGCAGGGATGCCAGATCCCTTTAACGATATTTTCGTTATTTCTAATTCTTAATGTGGGCGGTAGATATGCCAAAGGAGGGGCAATTTTGTCTATCAATTTGTTGATTTCTTTCTCTTTGTTTTTTACTTGTTTTTTTGTCAGCTGCTGAATATGATTGTTGTTGCCGCTGAAAATTCGTACAGTTTCCCAGACTTTTCTCATCGGCGTATCTATGCTGATATTAGACGCGAATTTTTGAAAGGATTCTTTTTAATTTGTTTGAGGGTCGTTTTTGTATTCTTATCCTCTTGTATCCATGTTTCTAGATTCTCCCTGTTTGGGCTAATTTTTTAGTTTTTAAAAGCTTCCCTGCGCTTTTCTCCTGCCTTGGTGCATTTCAGATTCCACCATGTTTTAGGCAAGTATTTTGTTTTTAAAAATGGTCGGTCATTGCGTTTCACACCAGTTTCTAACAGTTTTTGTTTGATCTCCTGGCAGAGATCACAATATTCGCAAGTAAATTTTGATTAGTCATGTTTGCCTGGATTTCTGTCTTTTCTAATTTTTTTCCTGAACGTTCCCCAGTCAACTTTTTTCAAGTAAATTGTGGGCCTACCATTTAAAACTGCTCTTTCCTGGCCGAAGATCTAGAATTCAATGTGATCGCTACCCAGATTTTCTTCAGACACTTTCCAGTTGGTACATGTAGCTATACGTTTGCGCTGACTAAGGTGAGGTCGAAGACTTCCCAGGATATATCCCGGTGCAGGAAAGTGGGAGAACAATCATTTACGCTGTAACGACCCGTTACTTCTTTTAGTACAACGCACCGCTGTGTCTCCGACAATGCAGAGATAGGGAAAGCGCAATATGGTCTTGGTCAGACGTTCGCCGATTTGGTGCAGCGTCTAACCTATGATTTTTATATTTCCATGTACAATCCGCAAGTCGACGAGTTTGAACGCCGCGCCAACGTATGCAATTTGGGTCTAGGCGACATTTGGCAAGACTACTCATTAGCGCGTATGGCGCAGCCCTACCGCGCACGTCGACCCCACTATCGATCCAGGATTTTCTCCTGATTGGAAATTGATGCGGGACGATCGCGAGGACAAATCGACAGAGACCAGACCGGACCGTTTTGAGAAGCACACGCGACAGAATAGATCCGGAGTCAGCGAAGTAAACTGATTTTGAGTAGAGTTTTTGTATTGCGCAGTGAGCGCCAGTTTTGTAACGCAGTTTAGCGATCCAATCGGACATTTTGTAAACGCGGTTAGCGTCTTTTGCCCGATTTGTCAGAACGTGGTGACCATTCTTCGATTGTAAATTTTCGCAGCGCGGTTAGCGCGACAATCGGAAAGACACCACGCGGTGAGCGTGTTGAACCATTGTTCGTAGCGCGGCGAGCGCGATCATCGAGCTTTGTAACGCGCATTATACGCGCCTTTGTACGGTCGAGCGTACCTAACGCTATTTCAATTAAACTTATTTTATCCAACTTTAATCGAGGCGTTAAAGTGTGTTTACCAGCCCTGATCCCGGAGGAGTTGGTCCAGTGGACACGAGCGTACATTGTTACGTCCCGAATGGGAGTTTCAGAAGAGGTCGCAGAGATCACCGTTTTAGAGCGCGACGTTTGAATTTTACTTTGATGTCGCCAGGGAGTCCTTGGTGGGATCTCTGAGTTCCTCGAATACCAAATTATTAATAGGTCGATTTCGATGTTATAGCGTGAATTTGGGTGGTTTACACCCGACGAAGGCTTTTCCCACTACACCTTGTTGAGGTTTCGTAGAATGAAATGTTCAGGGTTTCTGGTTTTTTGTGTAAAAATGAAGAATATGATATTTATTCACTGTTGATTAATAATTGTACGGTTTACAATGGTTTTGACACTGTTGGTTTTTTATGATTACTATCGGAAATAGAGTTTCAGATTTGATCCGAACTTGATTTAAGAGAACAATGGTTCGATTTGATTTTGTCTGAAGACTGCGATGTTGATTAATTCAACTATTCACTTCGGATCTTCGATTCTATCTGATTAAAATAATGAAGAGCTCCTGTGGCTGAACCTTGAAATTATTGTCTCGGATTTTTAGGCGTAAGGGTCTAATTTGTTAACGTCTTTTTACTGGGATTGGTCGAGAGATTCGTTTTTGATATCGTAGTCCTGCAATTGGTGGATAAAATATAGGGGAAGTTTGACAGATTTTGGATTGGCGAAGAGGTGGTGACGAGTCGCCGATGAGATTAATATTTATTCATTGTTAACAATATTTCTTGGAAGGAGAAAAGGTATTGTGTTTCGTGTCCTGTTTGTGGTTCCTTATCTGGTGCGGATGTTTGGGCGAAGGATGATTTTCGGTATATCTTGTTAGGTATGAATTTCAATGTGGGAAAGGAATGCGTGAGAGGATTCACTCGTGTCGCGATTACATATGTTGTTTAGGAGAAATGAATTAAAGATAAGTAATATGCGTATATGAGGATTATTATTATCTGAATAAAATGACTTTGCAAAACTAACAAAAAGAACGCCAAGCATTGAAAAAAAGAATTGAAATCATTCCTTTTTGAGCCAAGAAAAAAAAACCAGCCACAACCGAAACTTGGGGTGCATGGTTAAGAAAATAAGCATTATCAGGCACAAGATTATCCTAGCCAAAAATCCCCTCCCGTGGAAAAAAGCCTGGACAAGTCCATTTGTTTGTGACCCCCGTTTCCAATTGTTTTCACAGAAAAATCCAACCCCCCTAGAAACGAATTGAAATAAAATGAAAAATAGAAAAAAAAACCCTAGGAAAAAATTGCTCCTAAAAAAATGGAGAAAAACCCAAAAAAAAATCAAAACAACTGAAAAAAATCAATGAATGTAAAAATAGTAAAAAAAAAAAAATTGATTATTTTCGCTCAGCACTAAAAATTCTTGATATCCATAAAAGGACAAGTATTCCATTGATGGCCGGAAATCAATTAACGAGAAAAAGGGAAAAGTTCCAAAAAAACACGGCACACAAAGAAGAAACCCCTAAATACACAATGGCGAATCGACAGAAAAACTTGCGCGACGCGATGGAAAACTAAAGTTTGCCATCGCATGTTGAGCAGTTGAGCGGAAGCGCACAGAGTACTTGTCCGGCCCGAAANATCGCATGTTGAGCAGTTGAGCGGAAGCGCACAGAGTACTGGCGAATCGACAGAAAAACTTATTTTTCTGTCGATTCGCCATTGTGTATTTAGGGGTTTTCTTTTTTTGTGCCGTGTTTTTTTGGAACTTTACCCTTTTCTCGTTAATTGATTTCCGGCTATCAATGGAATACTTGGTCTTTTATGGATATCAAGAATTTATAGTGCTGAGCAAAAATCATCAATTTTTTTTTTACCATTTTTACATTCATTGTATTGTTTTCAATTGTTTTGATTTTTTTTTGTTGGTTTTTTCTCCATTTTTTTAGGAGCCATTTTTTCCTAGGGTTTTTTTTTCTATTTTTCATTTTATTTCAATACGTTTTTAGGGGGGTTGGATTTTTCTGTGAAAACAATTGGAAACGGGGGTCACGAACAAATGGACTTGTCCAGGCTTTTTTCCTGGACTTGTCCAGGATCTTTGGCTATGATATCACTTCTTTTTTCTGATTGAAGGTCTTCAATTTTTTCAGTCCAGTGGGAATAATTTGCTGAATTTTTCCCTAGAAGTGTACTCTGTGGAGCTCATTTTAAGTCAAGAATCATGTCTCTATATCAATTTTTCACCGAGATATGATTTTTGGCCCATTTCTATGATTTTTTGCTCGAGAATGACGATTTTTCATCAATTTTCAAACGAAAATCGCTCTTCTCCGAGCAACGACGGTGAAATCATATTTTTTGTCCACATGGTTTGTTAAGCGGGAAGGAAACGCGAACGCATGCCATAATCTTAATTTTTCTCGGGAATGGTATTTTTGCATTTTCACTATCAGCTTCGAAAAAAGCGACATTTTTACATGACTTGGGAGCGAAGATTTTATTTAGTTGGCTTTATGGGAATAAATTGCTGATTTTTTTCCCACAAATATACTCTGTGGAGCTTAATTTAAGCCCAGAATCATGTCTCTATCTCAATTTTCCACTGAGATATAAATTTTTGCCCATTACCATGATTTTTGCTTGGAAATGACGATTTTGCATCAATTTTCAAACGAAAATCGCTTTTCTCCGAGTGAAAATAGTATAAATTTTGATTTTTGCTTCCTCATAGAGGAAGCTATGTGACGGTAAAAAATTTTTTTTTTTCAGTTTTCAATGTCAATGTGCTTAAAATGTCCCAAAACGTCGAAAAATCATATCTACAAAAAATGTCTGGATGTGTGTGTGTATGTGTGTGTGTGTGTGTGTGTGTGTGTGTGTGTATGTTCTGGCACTGTAAAATTCAAATGTTCATAACTCGAGAACGGTTTGAGCTACGTGGCTCCCGTTTTGCACAGATGTCAATCTAGACCAGCTCTTCGTTCACGGACAATTTCGTCAGAACAGCTCAAAAAATACGAACTCTACGGCATTTTGAAATTTTCGAAAAAATGGTGTCGGCACTCTAACTTTCGCAAATTTCGAGATTTATTATCAATTTTTTTTTTATAAATAGAGTATCTTAATAGGAAGGTTGGTATTGAATTTGGGAATAATCGGTTGGACGGTTTAAATTTTATGGGTTTTCGAATTTTTCGAAAATCTTAGTTTTTCGAAAAATATCGAAATCTAGTAAGATATTATGTATATGTCGGTACTCCCTCTGTACTTTCGAGCAAACTTGTCGGAATTATTGAATTTAAATGCAAATACAAGAACGTAGAAGAATACTGCAAAATGAAATTTGCAAATGGCTTCCTCAAGTTGCTTAAGATGCACGATGCTCAAAGCTTCCTGTATGAGGAAGCCAATTGCAAATTTCAATTTGCAGCATTTTTGTAAGATCTTTTGAGTCTTCTAAAGTTTTCCGGGTAATAAATTTTGTAATTTTCCGAGACGTAATGCGATGTGCTCTTTTGAACTTATTCACCCATTTTTTGACGCTTTGAATCGTGGATCGGAATTCATGAAATTTTTATGTGCGATCAAAGCCCATCGTCGCAAATCAATATCGTGTACTATCTTGCCACATTCAGTTGCTTCAATGAAGCGATTTAAAGTATATTGAGATATCTCATTTAATTTTTCTTTATGAGTCCCACCTTTTTGCTTCCTCATAGAGGAAGCTATGTGAGGGTAAAAATTTTTTTTTTTCAGTTTCCAATGTCAATGTGCTTAAAATGTCCCAAAACGTCGAAAAATCATATCTACAAAAAATGTCCGGATATGTGTGTGTTTTTCAAGCCACATAATTTGTTGAGCTGAAAGGAAACGTAAATGCGTGCCATAATCTTAATTTTGCTCGAGAATGGTATTTTCGCCTTTTCACCATCAGCTTAGAAAAAAACCACATTTTACATCACTTGGGAGCGAAGAATTTATTTGTTTGGCTTCATGGACATAAAATGCTGATTTTTTCCCTAGAAGTATACTCTGTGGAGCTCAATTTAAGTCCACAGTCATGTCTCCATCTCAATTTTCCACCGAAATATGATTTTTTGCCCATTACCATGATTTTCGCTCGAAAATGCCAATTTTTCATCAATTTTCAAACGAAAATCGCTCTTCTCCGAGCAACAACGGTGAAATCATGTTTTTTTTTCATCCACATGGTTTGCTGAGCTGAAAGGAAACGTAAACGCGTGCCATAAACTTAATTTTTCTCGAGAATGGTATTTTTGCATATATACATTGTCGCTCAAAAGTTTGGATACAGTATCCAATATTTTTTGCCGCACTAAAAGTTCGATAACTTTTTGAAAAATAAAGATTTTCCAATTTTCCAAACTGCGTTTCGAAGGGGACAAATGAAGCTTCAGTTCGCCTCATTTAAATATTTTTTATGATTTTTTTTCGACCCAGTACGGACTTTGGTTCGTGACTGTTTTTATGCCTTTTTTCGACCATGGCGAATCAGGCGCACAACTCAAAAAAATTCTTCTATTTTTTTTTAATGATGGAGAACTTGAAAGTGAATGTAAAACCTCCATGTTCTTTTTTTAAAAAATTTTTTGCGATTTTTTTTTGAAAAGTTATTAGCATTTCGGCTGGAATCGATAGATTTAAAAAAAATGCTGCAAATTGAAATTTGCAATTGGCTTCC
>JBAJMU010000342.1:0-12219 GCA_037952995.1 Hyposoter didymator
TCTACATTTTCCACATTTCACCTCATACTTTGTATACTCTATTCATATACCTTGTATGTATCTTTTTTGATGCTGACTTTATTTACTCTATACATTTGATTACTTTCAAACATACGTTTCTGACATATATCTTATGTACTTCGTCCAATTGCTCATATACCTTATATATTTTATATATTTGACCCATTTACCTTATATATTCCACTCAATTACACTCATTTATCCCACATATATATATTATCTTTTTGATTATCCAATAAACTTTATAATAAATCCTTATAAACTTTATGTATTTTTTTTTCTTTATTTAATAAACTATTATCTGTTATTACAATATAACAATAAATAGTTTTGATGGTTCTAATAATAATGGCACGTAGTTCCGTGGGGTATTACACGGTGGATCCATCGATACACTCGGTCTATTTATTTATTTGTGTGTGTTTACTCTGTGTTGAACCGTTCACCTAAGTCCAGGGGCTTGTATTTTTTCAGTCTTCTTGTAATTTTTTGTTCGTCGAGAAGGGTGGTTGCGAGTGGATTTGGGTGCTGGTCCAGTCTCGTTTCGTACGTGGTGCATAGGTTTTGCGCGACCGTTTTAATTTTCTCTACTCCAAGGTCTTGGTGGAGTCTGTCGTTGGTGACGAACCATGGAGCGTTTGCCATGGTGCGAAGCAGCTTAGACTGGAATCTCTGGAGGATTTCGATGTTCGAGTGGCTCGCGGTCCCCCAGAGTTGTACGCCGTACGTCCAGATGGGTCGGAGTATGGTTTTGTAAATTAGGACCTTGTTGTAGAGCGATAGCCTTGATTTCCTTCCGATCAGCCAGTACATTCTCTTGACTTTAAGGTCAAGCGCCTTCCTCTTGTTTTTGATGTGGCTTTTCCAGGTGAGCCTTCGGTCGAGAAGCATTCCGAGGTATTTTACCTCACTGACGACGGGAAGGGGTTGTCCATTCAGTGAGACCGTCGGGCAGTTTTGCTTTTTCATTGTGAAAGTGATGTGTGTCGATTTTGTTTCGCTGGCTTTTATTCTCCATTATGTTAGCCAGTTTTGTACCTCGTCTAGTTCCTCTTCGAGCATTCTCGACGCGGTGTGTGCGTTTTCGTGGACGGCCAGGATGGCTGTGTCGTCGGCGAAGGTGGCTACGGTGACGTTGTTGTTATTATCCGCAGGAAGATCAGCTGTGAATAGGGTGTAGAGAAATGGGCCTAGTACGCTCCCTTGGGGCAATCCTGATCGTGTGTGGCGAAATTCGGAGAACTCTGATCCATGTCTCACCTGGAATGTTCGATTGCTCAAGTATGATTTTAGGATCAGGTAGTATTGCGGGATGGTGTTTTCGATTTTATATAGCAAGCCCGGGTGCCACACTTTATCGAAGGCCTGCTGTATGTCCAGGAATACCACGGAGCAAAACTTTTTTTCTTCGAGATCGTTCGCTATCGTATTATATACTCTGTTTACTTGTTCTATTGTTGAGTGGCTGGGTCGAAAGCCAAATTGATGGTCGGGGATGATCTCTCGCTCGGTGGACGATTTTTTTATGCGTGACAGCAGTAGTTTTTCGAATAATTTGTTTATCATAGGCAGTAGGCTTATTGGCCTATAGGAGGTGACAGCATTCGGTGGTTTTCCTGGTTTCGGTATCATGATAATCTGAGCGACTTTCCATTGGCTGGGTACGTGGGATGTACGAAGGATTCCGTTAAATAGGTTCGTGAGGTAGACTACTCCCTTTTTGGGGAGTTTTTTGAGGATCGTTCCTGTGATTAGATCATAGCCAGGCGCTTTTCTCGGATTTAATCCTTTATGAATCATGTGTCCCATTTCGCCAGGCGTGAAGTGTCGAATCGGGAAATGCATTGGCAGTGGTTGCTCCAAGTAGTCGCGAATGTCCTCGTCGTTTCGTTGTCCTGCGAAAGGGGTGAAAACTTGAGCGAGGTGTTCGGCGAAGATCTCTGCTTTTTCAGTGTCGCTTCGAGCCCATTCTCCATTTGTTTTCTTGATTGGTGAATTGTGCTGTTGTTGTTTGTTTATTCTTTTGGTCGCTTTCCAGAGTGGGTAGTCCGTGTTCGTCGTGTTCGTTAGGCTTAGTAAGTATTGCTCCACGTTGTTGTTGCTCAAGTTATTGATCAATTTTTTGAGCTCGTGAGTTGCCTTGTTGAGTCGTTGTTTATCTCTTGGGTCTCTGCTTAGTTGCCATTTTCTCCTGAGGCGTCTTTTTTCAGCTATTTTTATTTTTATTTCTTCCGGGTATCTTACTGTGGTAGGGCTATACGTGGGGCTCGGTGTGGCCTCCCAGGCTGCGTCCTGTATTAGTTGGGTGAGATATTCGGTGGCGTCATCTATATCAGCCTCGTTTTTCAGGGGCACACGCAGCTCAATCGTTTGGTTGATTTTTTCTTGGAAGGCGTCCCAGTTTGTACGCTTGTTATGAAGTGAGGGTCATTTCTCTGTGGTAGTTATTCCACTACTCAGCGATAGGAGTACTGGCGTGTGGTCAGACGATAGGTCTAGCATCGTTTTTGTGTTTGTATAGTTTTTGCCTATGCCTTTCGAGACGAAGAAATCGAGCACATCTGGGATCTTATTATTATCCGTGGGCCAATACGTTGGTTGTCCTGCGGAGAGTTGATCACAGCGTAGTGTTGTCATCGATTTCCACAGTACTCGGCCTCTGGTTGTTGTTATTCTCGATCCCCACACAGGATGCTTGGCATTGTAGTCCCCTCCCGCTACGAATCGAGGTCCTAATTTTTGGAAAAATTCCGTGAATTCGTCGGTTTTGATGTTGTGTCTCGGAGGGCAATAGACTGCTGCTACTGCGATAGGTCCGAATTTTTTATCCTCGATGATTACGCTTGTCGCCTGCAGGTAATCCTTGTCGATGGACGGCAGTTCGTGGTGTCGTATCGATTTTTTTACGAGGATTGCTGTTCCACCGTGTGCAGTCCCATCGGGGTGCTACGTGCTAAAGACGTTGTAGCCATATATTTTCGTGTAGCTCTTTTCTGTGAAATGTGTTTCAGCAATCAGCATGATATCGATCTTGTTTACGAGTAGAAAGGCGGTTAATTCCAGGCGGTGTTGGGCCAGTCCATTGGCATTCCAGAGTGCTATTTGATAGGAGCTGAAGTTATTTTGATGCGAACTGCGTTAACACGGTCGTTAGTAGTTTTAGCATCGTGTTTAGAAGTTCATTTGGCTGTGTAAGTGCTACTCTAAACTAGTTAAACGATTTTTCTAGGATGTTTATGATTTCCGAGTTTTCTCCGGGAGCGTGTGTGTTAGAGTTTTTACCTGTTCTAGCGGCTTGGGCGTAACTAAAGTTTTGCGTGTTTGTTTCTGCGTGAGTGTTGGGTGGTGCATGCTCGGGTTGTTGTTCTCTTGGGTGGGTTTGTTCTCGCGGTCCTGACTTGTGCCAATGCGGTTTTTGTGCAGTGGAGTTTCTCTTCTCTAGAATGTCTTGGTATACACGACAGCCTCTGTAGTTCGCTGGGTGGTTCCCTTCGCAGAGAACGCATTTCGCAGGCGTCTCCCTTGGTTTGTCGCAGGTTGATGTGTTGTGGTCTTGCCCGCATTTGACGCACCTGAATTGCCTGCGGCAGTACGCTTTCGTGTGTCCATATCGCTGACAGCGGATACCCTGCGCGATCGTTGTGTTTTTTTTTTGGAGGTTCGACCTCGATTTTTGCATTTAGTAGGAGATCGATTTTATAGATCTCTTTATTATTCGCCGTGGGCTCTAAGTCCACGAATATGCAAATCTGCAAAAGGGCTCGCGATGGTTTATTTCCCAATCCATGATGTGATACTACTACTTCGGGCGTGCATGTAGCGAGTTTCTGAAAAGTACAATGAGATAGCCCTTCGCCGAACTTTTTTACTTAACCATGCACGCCAATTTTTCGCGTTGGTTTTGCAGTACCCTTTGACAACATGTTGTTACAGTACCGATAATGGTCCGTACGTCCGATTCTTGGCTGCTGCCGAAACCAATGATTTCAATTTTCTTTGCTCGTTTAATTCTTGAATTTTACGCGTAAGAATTTCTCTGGATAATTATAGCAGTGGCCCTCGGTAAGAATTGGATTTTTTTTGTACAAGTCTGTTTTTTTTCGATACTTGAACTGTTTCAAGCAGATTTAATTTCTTTTTTTCAAAAGTGCGATTGATTTATTTTTGAAAAGAGATATTTGTAAGGAAAAAATTGTAACTCAAGATGCGACCTTTTAATACTTGGCGTTCTTTTTACTTTTTGGAAGTTTTTTCTATGGATATAAAGAAACTCGGTACAGTTTCGGGACAAGTACATTTGACAGCGCCGTTTGCTTGCCCGAGACTCGACGGAGTATATTATTTCTGAATAAAGCAAGTTCGGTTGTAAATATATATTGTAACGTAGATTTTCCTCGAAAGGTCCATCTAGTCCCTTCCCGGCTCGTATCGATTCTCGCGTCACCCCACGGCCGCGAGAGCGGGCAGGGCGCCAGGCACAGAGTGCCGCCGACCGAAGTCGACTTTTTATTCGCCCGCCCCCGACGATCGGATTTGGCCGGGCGACGCGAGAGACGAGACGACCGAGGCGGTCCGGCCACTCAGCTCAGCTGAGATACTAAAGGTAGAGGGGGGGATCCTTGGGGAAGAGAGCAACAATTAGGGCCGTACGAAACAAAAGCAAAAACGCGAAAGCAAACGAATAAAATTGACAATTGATCTTTATTACGACGCGGGGAAAATAGCGATACAGGGCAAAGTTAGGTAGCGAGGCGGGGCGGCTCGCGGCCGGCCCGTCCCGTCGGAATTTAATGACAAAATTATTTACAATTGATAAAATAGACTCCGCGAGAACTGTCGACGATCGCGGTGCTCGACTGACGACCGGTTTGGTTATTACCAACCTCGAACGGCAGGGGCGAATGCAAGGGAGTCGAACGACGCTCTGGCTGAGGCCAGCCGCCCGATCTGTTTGTGACGCCGCGCCAAAAGGCAAGGTAAGGCGTCATCAGACTCACGGAACGACGTGGCTAAGGTAACCAGACCAGGGCGACGTCAAAGGCAAAAGGTAATCGTCCCTGTCCGCGAGAGGCTCCCGGTTCGATGCATGGTCGCGAAACAAAGGTAATCGTAGGTAACTAACTCGGGGCTAAGCTCTGACTGTAGACGATCGCCCGCTACGTTTGTGACGCCGAGCCGAAAGACAAGGTAAGGCAAAGGTAAGGCGACACCAAACGTGCGGAACTATACGGCAAGTTAACCAGAGCAGAGTAGCTCCGAGGCAAAGGTAATTGGCCCTAGACGCGAGGTGGTCGCGGAATTTGGGCGAGGCCACCGAGGCGATTCCATGCATCGAGAAAACAGCTCTAAAGGTAATCGCGGACTCGCGGTCGTCAGTCGGGGCGCGGAGACAGCGCTCCCGGTTACAAGGACAATTAGAAATTAAAGAATTAGCGAAAGGCAAGAAACGCGCGTGGAGCGCGGCGCGGAAATAAGTAATATTCCCAAAATATCAAAAGAAACAAAATCTGGAGCGAAAGCAAAATAAGCGAAAGATACAGGAAGACAAAATAAGCGAAATATAAAAGCGAAAGGCAAAAGCGAACAAAATAAGTGAAGTACAAAAGCGAACGAAGCAAACGCGAAAGATCAAGGAAACAGAATAATCGAAATACACAGCGAAAAATAAAGGGAAATAGAATACGTGAAATATAAAGGCGAACCCAGCTCATACGCGCGAAATACCGTCGAACAGTCGCGTAAACAATCGGCTCTATACCGCGCCGTAGCCTACGCGGCCACGCCGCGAGAGCGAAAGAGATAGAAGGAAAACAAACGCGAGCGCGCTGGCCGACTCGAGGCCACGCGCTGTAAGGGAATTCTCCGAGCGACGACTTTAACACAACGCAAGCAAAATCTTTTCGTCGCTCGAAGAATTTTATAACACAAGAAATACCGAGATCGCAAAATTATTAATTAATGACTCGAAACTCTCGCGAAAAACATGCGAGACGCGACAAAGAATAAAACGATAATTATCGGAGACGCAATCGCTTGAAGTCTCACCCTGTTCCCCTCGGCTACAAAGATGGCTAAAATGAGCGAGGAAAAGCCAAGGACGGATAGCTGGTCGAGCCCGAAAATGTCAACCTGCTTTCCTCGCTCGCAAAGACTCCAAAAGGAATTATCTCCCGGAATAGCCGACAGATTTCGCCATTCCGGGGATCGCAACGAAAAATAAAGCCGAAGGAAACAAGGGAGAAAAATGGAGAGAATAGAACGGGCTCACCGAGAAACTTGATGTCCAGGATGACGGCAAACCAACAGCAAACGGAACAGCAATAAAGCAGCAAAGGCAGAAGGCAGCAAAGCGGCAAAGGCAAAAGGCAGCAACGCGGCAAAGGCAAAAGGCAGCAAAGGCAGCGGAAGCCGAAAAGGAAGAGGTCACCACTCCGGACAGGCACTTGACGAAGACTGATTTTCATCGATCGCAAATCAGTTCGCTCGCGTTCTCACGCTCTCCCCACCACCGCAAGTCTCCCGCGGGGCCGCGCTAGCGCGCTCTAAGCGCGATCTAGGCGTCGCCGAGCCACGCGATGTTCCGCGGGCAATTTGAATATCACGCACCGCCGACTGGCCGATCAGCGGTGCGCAATGCAATATTTAATCGAAAATCCTCCACCCTACCGCTTACCGCCTCTCACCCAACCATCACCCCCTACATCTGTGTCGGCCGTGCCTCGGGTACACTTCCTCTGGGGATCCGGGCGACGACCATGACGGGGAGGAGGGGAGGCCTCCCTCGCGGCTCGCGGACCAGTGCGAACCGCGGTGGGCCCACACGCCGACCTGGGCAAACAGCACCTCCGCCCCTGATGTTTTCCCGAATCCCGCTAAGACGAGGCGCCGGGATTAGCGGACCGTGGTACCCGAGGTTACAGCCGTGGGCGCTGCAACTACTCGGTTGCGACAGCGAGGAGGTCACGGGGGGCATCAACGAATGGCCACAGAACCAGCGTGCACCTCCGCACGCCCACGACAAGCCACGTTGGTCTCGACTTAAAATGTCCGACAGGGATGAAGGTCGCGAAAGAAACGGGGCGGCGAAGCAAGGCATAAGGCAAGAGATAACTTTTTCCCCGCGAAAAACAAGCGGCGGAGAGAGCGCGCGAGAAACGCAGCAATCTCAAGGTAACTAAGGGAAAAGGTATCATTGCGTTCGGCGTTTCTCGGCGTTCCCCAAAAATAATGCAATCTCCAATAATCAATTAGCTAAAATAAAACGCGAATGGGAATCTCGGTAAATCGCGTCGGTACTTCGCGACTCGAGCGGGGTCCGCTTACAAATACTAAAATGATCGTCGTATTGAAAATAAAATAATAATAATGAAAGAATGACAATAGTTACGACGCGATGAGTCCCCGCAAGCGCTCTGTCCGGTAATCCGACGAGTGGCAACCGAACAAAATGGGCCGACAACTCGGTCCACTGGTCGACAGGGATTCGTGCGAGTGACGTCACGAAAGTTACGTCACAGAATATATGTATCTATAGCATAACTAACATCGCCGCTGGCGTTAGATTAATCGCAAAGCGACAATAAGTCTCAGCGACTTAAAAATCTTGTCGCTGAGCAACATAAAAATCTTGTCGCAGCCAGCTGTCCGGAAGCTCCAGATAACTCTCAGTGGCATAAAAATCTTGTCGCTGAGCCACATGGAAATCTTGTCGCTGCGAGTTATCCAGAAGCTCTGGATAACTCTCAGCGACAAGTTGTTGCTCTGGAAGGAACCAAATATTATGGAGCGATATATATATGCAAAAATACCATTCTCGAGAAAAGATTATGGCACGCGTTTACGTTTCCTTTCAGCTCAACAAACTATGTCGCTTGGAAAAAAAACCATAATTTATACCATTTTTACTCGGAGAACAGCTATTTTCGTTTGAGAATTGTCGAAAAATCGTCATTTTCTAGCAAAAATCATGCTCGTGAGCAAATAATCATATCTCGATGAAAAATTGAGATAGAGACATTACTCTTGGCTTGTATTGAGCTTCACAAAGTATATTTGAAGGGGAAGAATCGGCATTTCATTCGCATGGAGCCAAGAATAAAAATTCTTCGCGACAAATTCATTTTTGATTTTTTCCAACTCAAGGTCGAAAATCGAAAATTGCATTCAAGCGGTAAATTGAGACTTTGGCACGTGTTTTTTCTTCTTTTCAGCGTATCAAACTGAGTAGCTGGAAAAAAAGTCATAATTTATACGATTTTTACTCGGAGAAGAGCCATTCACGTTTGAAAATTGTCGAAAAATCGTCATTTTCAAGCAAAAATCATGGTAATGGGCAAAAATTCATATCTCAGTGGCAAATTCAGATAGAGACACAGATAGATAGAGTATACTTCTGGGGAAAAAAACAGCAATTTATTCCCATAAAGCCAACTGAATAAAATCTTTGCTCCCAAGTCATGTAAAAATGTCTTTTTTTTCTAAGCCGATAGTGAAAATGCAAAAATACCATTCGCGAGAAAGATTGAGATTATGGCACGCGTTTACGTTTCCTTCTAGCTTAACAAACCATGTGGACAAAAAACATGATTTTACTGTCGTTGCCCGGAGCAGAGCGATTTTCGTTTGAAAATTGATGAAAAATCGTCATTTTCGAGCTAAAAATCATGGAAATGGGCCAAAAATTATATCTCGGTGAAAAATTGAGATAGAGATATAATTCTTGGCTTAAAATGAGCTTCAGATAGTACACTTCTGGGGAAAAATTCGGCAAATTATTCCCACCGGACTGAAAAAATTGGAGACTTCCAATCAGAAAAAAGAAGTGATATCCTAGCCAAAAATCCGCTCCCGGGGAAAAAAGCCTGGACAAGTCCATTTGTTCGTGACCCCCGTTTCCAAATGTTTTCACAGACAAATCCAACCCCCCTAAAAAAGAATTGAAATAAAATGAATAATAGGAAAAAACCCTCGAAAAAAATAGCTCCTAAAAAAATGGAGAAAAACCCCAAAAAAAAATCAAAACAATTGAAAAAAATACAAATAATGTAAAAATGGTAAAAAGAAAATTGATGATTTTCGCTCAGCACTAAAAATTCTTGACATCCATAAAAGGACAAGTATTCCATTGATGGCTGAAAATCAATTAACGAGAAAAAGGGAAAAGTTCCAAAAAAACACGTCACAAAAAAAAGAAACCCCCAAATACACAATGGCGAATCGACAGAAAAACTTGCGCGACGCAATGGAAAACTAAAGTTTGCCATCGCATGTTGAGCAGTTGAGCGGATGCGCACGGAGTACTTGTCCGGCCCGAAAATTTTTATCACAAGTGCTCATAGGTGTTGAACTTGACATAACTAATTGTTTGGTCTCAGAAAGCTTTTTAGAAAAGACACGTGAGAAGAGATAAATGTCGTTTGGACTTTTTTGAGGGATTGGTTGTTACGTCCCGAGAGCAGGGTCTCGATGGGATCGTATATGTTCGGCTTACTTGCCAATGATTAAAACCGACTTACCGACTGATTGACGTCGTTGACTCTGGAGTCTCCGGTTACCGGCTGCCGAATACTATATTTTAAACAAATTTGGTTCGGTAGGTGTTGGTTTGAGTGGGTTGTTGACCACTAGAGTCTCGTAGACTCTTTTTAAGAATAATGTTTAACACCTTTAATTTTGTTGAAGTTAACAAAATATAAAATGGTTTATTTCAATGAAGTCGTTGTTTGGTTTTTTACACTGAGTTTACAATAGTTTGTTGATGTATTTTACACTTATCTTAGCGTGAGATTGTTTTCTGAGTTAACTATTATTTTATTATCAGAATTATTCGTTGAGAATTTATATAAGTTGAGTTTTAACACTTGGAATCGCGTACAATGATTTGTCGCGGAAAATAGAGTTGAAGATTTTGATTGACTTGTCGACTCGGACTCTCGATGCTAACTAACTTTTGAGATCGACAATTTGTGTGTCCTGAGCTGAAAGTTCTTTGTATTTTCTGGGGGTAGGATGCTGTGGAAGGGACTGTTTTTGTTATAGTAAAAAGTGAGGATTGGTTAAAAGATCATTAAGAAAGTGTCGTTAATTTGTGATTGGGCTGGATTAGTGGGGAAGACTTTTCTGTAAAGATGATTGGAAGAAAAGTCGTTTAGTATTTAGGCGCAAGAAAAGAAAAGGATTCTGATTGGAAGGACAGTCATTAAAATTAGACTGTCGCCTTGGTTTCGAGGAAAGAAAGGGCGAGATTGTTCTAACTGGAAGTGGTTGCACGTGCACATCTCGACCTTTTGAGGAAAAGGGAGTTTTACGACTTTAGGCGTATGGGATTGCTCGAGTTTAGATAAAAAGGAGAGCAGGATATTCTAAACCAAGGAAATGGATCCAGACTATTTTAATTGGGGATAATGCCCATGTCGCGTTCGTCCTGTTTGGGAAAGCGATTTTTACGACTCTAAGCGTATGGGAAAAATCGTTAGGTTCAATATTTTCTAGAGCTTCTATTTCGGTGCATGTTGTATAAGGCGGTGGTGAGTCCTTCGATTATCTGCTGATGGGGTTTAAAAGAGGACAGAAGGACTCTTTGGTATTTTCCGGACGACCTCCCAGGCTACGTTAAAACGGTGGGAACGGAGTGTCGGTTGGAGAGCACTTTGCCCGCCGATTGTAGAATTTTATGACAGGGCTTGGCGACGACTATCGTCTGAGGTTCGACTGTTCTTATTACAGAGTGGAAAATAAAGGAACATACTGTTGTTCTTAACTCATATACTTGATATGGGATTAATATTACGAAATATCTAGAGAGTTATCGACAAAGGATGGTAGTCGCGAGTTTATTCGCTGACGGTAAGTGATATTGAATATGATTAATAGAAAAAATTTATGGAGGGCTAGCCTGAAGGCTAGGACGTAACATGGTGAACAATCTGGCCGGAATTTTTTGAGGGGTTGACTAGTGGCCTCGACAGACTTTGGGATAAATTCAAAGTCCCATCAAGATGTCTTTTAGGAAGGGTTTAGACGGGAGTTTTTCAAAATGATTGACCAAGGATCTCAATTGCCATAAATCTCACCGCAACTTTTATATGAGATTGACCGAGAGTCTTGACAAGATTCTTGGAGAGGTCGGGTAATGGTCTCGACGACGTTTTTCGAACAGATCGGCCAAGAGTCTGGACGGGGGGTGTTGATCATGGCTCCCACCAAGATATTTGGAAGGGACATCGAGTGGGAGTGTCATGGAGACTTTTTTTTATGGGATTGATCCAGATTCTCGTCAAAACTCGTTTCGACAGATCCACCAAGAATCGTGCCCAGACTTTTGTGAGAAATCGCCCAAGAGTCCAACCCAACTTCAGCAAACTAACAACGAAAATACGGAAACGTTTTGTTCATAAAAATGTATGCTTTTTTAAAAAAAAAAATTTGTTAGTGTTGAAGGTAATCTGGAAATTGGAATTGAAACAAACTTATTTGAGCACGAGTTTAATAGTCACATGAACTTTCATTTTACTCATATGTTAACTGTTCCAATTCCCTGAGCCCGAGTTCCAATTCCGATCATTACACACCTCCTTTGTTCCATTCCCTGCCAATATTTCCACTCCATTGTTCCAGAAACCTCGGGAAGAGAAGGACCAGGAATGAAGGAGAAAAAGAAGAAGCGGATCCAACGCTCACCGGCAGCACGCAAGTGTTTGTCGAGAACCCCGAGAATTTTATTTCTCGGGAGCACTTGGAAACAAGTGGTGGTGTTTACCACGATCAGCTGAAAAATACATCAGCTGCGGATAGTTATGAGTGGGGATCATGGAATTCGCACTCCACCGGCAGCACGCAAGTGCTAGTCGATGGCTTCCGAAATTTTANCAGCACGCAAGTGCTAGTCGATGGCTTCCGAAATTTTAGTTTTCGGGAAAACTTGAAAACAAGTGGTGGAGCAAGCCACGATGGACTGATGGATGCATCAGTCGAGCGTCGTGCGTTGTTTCCGAAGAACGTTGCCAGAACGACGATGCACATGACGTACAGTCGAGAAGCTCTATGTAATTTGGAGGTTCTCATCGATAACCTCGGAAATCGGGCTATCCGCGACTTGTCTAAGAGTCCGGATATTTCTAGATTTTCTGAGCGGTATCAGAGAATATCTAAATCGCACAAGAGTAGGTAGATAAGGCGGGTTCTGGATACAGATTCCTG
>JBAJMU010000344.1:0-12200 GCA_037952995.1 Hyposoter didymator
AATTGCTGTTACATCATGGTGTTTACAAATCCCATAATTAAAAAAAAGCCAAAAATTTGTGTTTTGTATTCACAATTTGGACAAATTAAAAAAAAAAATATATCGAGTGTCGTTCCTCGAGAAAAAAAATATTTTTGCATATTTTGCCCTGAAACGGATGTTCAACTTGTTCAATGAAATCTCAATTAATTTTTTTCTGGAAGGCCATAAAAAGACGCACATTTTCATTTTTTGAAAATGTAAATACGTCAAATCCTGCCAAAGTAACAGCCATTTGAATGGAAAAATGTTAAAAACTGGTAATCAACATCACAAAATTTTAAAAAATTTTAACACTCGGTGAATATTTTTCAATAAAGTAACTCGATTTTTTAAAATTATTTGTGGAATTATTTTTTTTTGACCGGCTGAAGTGACGTGGAATGCCTCATATATAATTTTAGACACACCCTATATAATGAATTGTAAAAATTAATAAAAATCGAAATACATATAATTAAAAAAAAAACAGGTGGCACACTACGGCGACTCTCTACCCGTCCCCCCTCCGACCCCGCACCTCGCACCCGCGGCTAGTCAGACCGTCGCACACCCGACGGGCCGACTAGTGGGGGTAAGGAGTGGGGGTAAGGAGTGGGGATAGGAGTGGGGATAGGAGTGGGGGTCGCCATAGTGTGCCACCTACTACTTGCTTGCATTGTGACCGCATATTATAAAACAGAGGGGGAAAAAAGTTGTGCGGTATATGTGTGCACGAGACAACTGGGAAGTATTTTCTTCCCTGTCTATAACTCGTCGACACGTTTCGGACTTCTATCGAAACTATAGTGGTCACAAATATTGTGAAGACTGCGGGAAACGATTACATATCATCATGTCAAAGGATGTTTGCGTGGACTGCAAAAACAATGCGTAAGTTTTTTTTTTTTTTTTATTAACGAAGTAAATATTCTTTAAAGTAAAAAAAAAAAATTATCTCTCTAATTTGAAATTCTTTGTGTTGCTCTGTTTCAGAGACATCGCGGATAATAATTAAGAGAGAGTGTTTCGGATTTTGCCCCGGATTGTTGCCGCTGAAAATATGATCGAAGGCGAGGTGAAATCATGCATGGGATTTTTGCATGCGAAATAATTGTGCGACACGAGAGGGTTTGGAGAGTAGCCTTTCTTTGGTTTATTTCACTATTTACATAGGAGTAGAACCGAGCTTTAGAGCGTTCACTCGCACTTTGTGCGTAACACCAACACGTGTCCGCCACGTGAAAGTGGAGCAGACCGAGAACTTGTATGTTAATTAAAGCTTATTGGGAAATATTGCACAAACAATTAAAGCTGACTAGGAGAAAATAAGAGCGATCTCGTCGCCGTGAAAATGCGGCCACTTTTTCACAACCGACAGGGAGTTGTGCCGAATAACTTAGAGAGAATTTATAAGAGCCTTTACGAGAAGCCTCGTGTCGCGCGGTGCTCGAGAGCGAGAGCCCAAACACGTCGTCTCCCTCGGGAGATTGACGAAGAAGAGAGAGAGCGCAAAATGGACGCTGGTCAAGTTGTCCCGTTCCTTATTGTGGCAGCGCCACCTGACAACTTGACAGCTTCCTGCCATTAGTGTTGAGATTCGCGATTATAGAGCCGCGCTAAGAACGCGTGTAGCGGAGCGGGAAATTTAGAACGCTCTTTCCAGAAGAGACAGAGAGAGAGACACGTTGACAATGTAATAAATTTAAAAAAAATTTATTTATCTTCATTTTTGTTTTTTTCAAATTTATTAAAAAAATTTTTTGTTCGAGCCACATTCACGTCTCTAAATGTTGTCACATTTTGATTTTTCAATAAAAATATAATGTTTCACATGTAAATCATTTTTTTTGTTGAAAATTCTCCTGCTTCGAGGTTCCCGCCGCGTGCGTCTATCTCCCATTTTACCCATCCACCCATCTCTCTCTTTCCCACTCGCCATTCTTCCCATCTCTCCCTCTCTCTCCGGTGAGTACCTGACAGTTTAACTCTACATCGGCTCCTGTACTTTGTCGATTTTCTCTGCCGCCTTTTGCCCTCGGGCGTTTTTGCTTGCAGCACCAAGCGGGCCTTTTTACGCTTTCCACACTGAACTATTGTTCTCCAAAATTGTTGCTGGCTTGTTGCAATTATTGGTGTGGAAAGCTGTGCCAATCTTCCTAACCTAAAAGAACACGATGTCTTATGGTTGGCGGGAAAACTTATCGAGTTCCCCCTCTTACGGCTTCATCTATGTGTGAGGCATTGGACGGCACGTATACTACCATAATCTGTTACCGAGCATTCCACCAGCTGTGATCACTGAACGCTTCCTTGGCGCCCCATGTGTGGGAATCTGCCACCTGAACGCAGCCAACTGTCTCTTTGCGCTGCCGTCGTCGTCTGATCGTTGAGGCCTCCATCTCCTCCTACCACGGCGCTCTACACACGTGACATCATTTTCTTCGAGTCTCACTGGTCGTCTGTTCGGTTCGCGTCGCTGAATTTCGTGCGTATACCCCACTCTCGACTTACTCAGTCCGTTCCTTACCTCTGTATGATCGACATCGTTACTTGCTAACACAGCCGCTCGCTTTCAGCTGTCAATTCACTTACCATTCTCATGTCTGAGCGTAGGTGCACACAGTGTAACCGGATCATTGCAACTGATTCCTGGAATTGCTCAGTTTGTCTTAAAACGTTCCATCCAGGCTGCTACAAAAGATTTGTTGAGAGAAAGCCGCTTGATTATTGCTGTAGAACACACTGCGCGGCAATGGCGCAAAGTGGGGGCTCTCCTGGTCGCTCTTCCTTCGCGTCTTCCCCCCCACTACTCGATCTGTCAGCGAGCGAGCGTAATCCTAATACTATCCTCGAACAAATTCTCTCTAAACTTAATTCCATACAAACTTCTAACGACACCTTAAATAAATTTATGCAGCAACAAACGCTCACTAATGCTGAAATTGTTACTAAATTAGATTGTATTCCTGCCATGCGCGAACAATTAATTGATCATTCTGCCCAAATACTTCAGTTAAATCAGGCAGTTAGGGATATTCAGGAGAAAAATAGAGTCTCCCTTGCGCAGCCATCTCATCCTCCGTTAGTTGCATGTGAAATCACTCTAACGGGAGTTCCGAAGAGTGTCACCCTCTCCCCCAATGAAATCGCTGCGACGATCTTCGGTTCACAGGGCCTCTCTCATCTTTGTGACGACGTTTTGGATTTTAGGGTCTTGCAAAATAAACGCCAACCTGACAGTGATCTCACCGGGTTTGTTATTAAGCTACGCTCCGCTCAAGTACGCGAGGTTATTTTATCAAAAAAACGCGCTCAACCGCCTCTCCGGGCCAAGGATCTATTCGAGGTTAACTCTCCAAGTACCATTTATGTTAATAAATTCCTTCCGACTGAACTTTATCTACTTAAACGCAAAGCCCAGTCAAAAGCCAAGGAATCGGGATTCAGATTTGTGTGGGTGAATTCTGGCATCATTTATGCACGTCGCGCTGAAGGTCAGCCTAAGATCGAAATACTGTGTGAAGCTGATTTATCTAAGCTCACCTGACTACCATCTCCGACACGTCGTGTGTGCTCTGATCCCAATAACAATTTCTCTCACCTTCGTATTGCTCAATTTAATGCCAATTCACTGCTTGGTCACATTGATCACATTCGACTCTTTTTCGAACACAATTTTTACCATATTATAGCTGTAAGTGAAACCTGGCTCCACTCTCAAATTTCTTCTGCTTCTGTCCTCTAGTTGCTGCGTCGTGTGCTTTTTTGCTAACACCTTGGTCTTATTTTATTCATTTGCGAATCATTGTTGCGACTCGTGTGACACTATTATCTTTATTTTTGTTTTGTATCCTTATCTCGTCTATTCTGATTTTTAACTGCGTTATTTTAACCACGTTGTTCTTTTGCCTCTTATCTTCTACTCTGTGAGATGCTTCACAATGTGTGCAGCTCCCAACGCTACCTGCTATTTTATTGTATTATTTTATTATCTTATTACTTGATTACTCTATTTATATTTATTTTTATTTTTATTTTATCTATTCATTGTATTTCTTCTTTATGAGAACTTCTTCTTCTATGCGAACCCTGTGTACACGTTGCTTGTTATTCGTGCGTTTTTGCGATTTACTAATGGTTGTGCGTGATATTGCGATCTTCTTTAGATTTTTGTTGTTGCGATCAAGATTGTTCTCTGAGCTATAATGTGTCTTCATCTTTTGCCCTAAAGCTCGCTGGGGCATAATAAATATATCTATCTATCTATCTATCTCTCTCACACCCATCATATTCCCCATCTATCCATCTCTCTCTCACACCCAACCATCTAAGGTCCCGAAACGACGAACCTACGCGGGAGGGGCATGGTGCGGAGCTGCGTGGACTCCACCTCCCCCGCCAACGCATACCCCTCACCTCACGTGATCCAGAAACCCCGATGATTCATCTACTGTGGGGTAATAACGCGGATAAAATACTAACACACTAACAGCACTAACAAGAATTTCAAGCGAACAGGGAATAACTAGGCGACGAGTAAGGATCAACGAGGAAGACCGCGGACTAACAATTAACAGCACCGATACAAATAAGAATAGGACAAGGTAAGTGTCGCGTCTATCAGACTTTGAAGGGAAAAGTACAGTAACGGGATTGTAAATTCGTGGGAAGGGAAAAGAAGAGAATGCTCTCACTAACACATGGAAGGGGGGACGTGACTGAATCGATAAGGGGGAGGAGCTGCTCAGTCAGGAGTTACAAAATAGGCAGGCACGCTTTGAGTAGCAGCTCAATCTGCAGTGGGTCGTCGGTCGTGTGTCTTGGGGCAAGCCTAGCCGGGTGGGACGTCGGACTCGGCCGGTGGCGGACTATCGTACCCGCGCTAATTCGGGGGCTACCGGGACATCCAGGCAAGCTCGAACACGACCAAACAGCTTGGTTAGGATACACAAACAAATACACTTCAGACACACACACACAACCCAACACGATAATTCCACTTACACGAAGACCCTTCCCTTGCCTATCCCCGATCCTTGTAATTTCTGGGCCGTGTCCGGGCGGGAACACGAGAGCAGGCCTCCCCGAGGTTCCCCGTGAGTGCGCGAAGAGGCGTCCGCTCAGCATCCTACGGGGTGGTGCACGCACGCGTCCTCGCGTAGCCAAACTGCTCTTTCCGCTAACACGCCAGCGAAGGTCAAAAGATTTTTCCACTGCCCGTCTCGGGGCTTGGTTTACCCCGCTAGAACGTAGATGGTAGCCCGTAGCGTGTGCCTGTTCAGGCGAGGTCGCACAGGTCGATCCGTCTTCAGACAGAAGGCCTTCACGATAAATGTCCCTATCTACTCTCCCCCATGGTGTACTGCCTTGTCGGGGCGGGGGGGCTTGTGTGTCGCGAGGACCCTTGGAGCTGTGCCGACGGGGGCTTCGGCCCCTGGCAGGTTCAACCATGCCGGATTGGTCCAAGGTAAGTGGCCAGACCTACGGGGTCGCCGGTTCGTCGGTGATCAGGGCTTGACGTCCCTGGGGCCCGAACTGGGGTCGGATGAGCGCCACCCGTCTCCTGATTCCGTAGCCTCTGCCGCCGCTTCAACGACCTTCGCGAAGCGTGGCGTGGGAACGTTGCGGCCCTCGGAGAGCGGAGGCCTTGGCTTAACCACCCGGGCCGCGAGGAAACAACCTCGATAAAAATTCTCAATCTTAAGTTCTGGTTCGCGGCGATGGGATGTATGGCTGAAGAGTAGAGTTCAGTCTTTAGCGACCAACTTCGGGGCACCTGGGAGCACCCCGTCGTATATATCCCTTACTCGTGGTAAGGCGGCTCTGGCAGGGTGGACACGTAGTTCCGACCATGCTCGTGGGAATAAATATGGAGAATTCAAATAAAACTAACAATAAAGAAAATGGCGGGAAAGGGGAAGGCGGGAAAACTGACGGTGAGGGAGGAAGGGAAGGGTCGCCAGTGACGGCGTCCGTTGATAGTGCCATAGGGGCAACAGGGGCTGCGATTGTGGTGGGGAAAAGGCCACCATGGGCCCGCCAGCTCCGGGGGTTTCACCGGGGGTGAAGCGGAGAGCTTCAGGGTCGGGTCGAGGATCGGGCGGGGCGTCGTCGTCCGCGCCAGAGAGCGGAAGAAACAGCAAGGCGGGGCCGAAGAGCTCCAAAGCAGATACGGCTGTGGACGGCAAGAGGCTCGAGCCGGTGGGCGTGGGAGCGAGTCTCGCGCAGTGACGTCAGACGACGCCATGTCGGCGGAGAGCGAGTCGGACGTGAGCTCGGCCATCCCGCTAGTGGAGCCAATGATGAGGCTGCCCGCGAAAGTTGCACCACCGGCTGCGGCAGGGTCATCGGCGGTTCCAGAGACGGACCATGAAAACTGGCGAGTCGCGGGCGGAAAAAAGGGCGGGATGAAGGTCCGGGACGGGAAAAGTGCGGCGATGAGGAAGAGGGAGCTGGCGTCGAGAGCGACCCCAGCGGAGGAGCGACTCGGGGATCGGGCGAGGCCTGCTGCGGCCTTCTTTGTGGTCTCGACCACCGCGTTCCGTGCTGAGGAGGCCTCTCGCGCCGGGCTGAACTCGAGGAGATGGTGGCCCGGGCCGAGGTCCTGGCGTTGGAAATGAGGCCGGGCGTTATGGACCCCAATAACAAGGTCACGAAGACTGTCGCCGCGTACGTGGAGGAAAGACTTGGGACCCCAGTCCCGTCGCATTACCCGCCGCAGCTGACAAACCAGGGAGGCGGTCTTCTCCCGGATCCCCCGAAGGTGCGGCCAAAAGCTGAGCCGCTCTCCGACGAGGATACCCAGGTATCTGACCTCCTCCCTGTACGGCACGGCGCCCCCGTCCAGGAGGACTCTGGGATGCCTGGTGTCCGCGAACCTACCGCGAAGCACCATGCAGACGGTCTTGTCCCGCGAGATTTCGACCGTTGCACTGGCACCCCACTCCCTCACCATCTCGAGAGACTCCGTTGCGCGAGCCTCGATGCTCAAGCGCAAGTCTCCCGAGGAGATCAGGAGCGTGTCGTCGGCGCAGGCAACGACCTCGATGTCCGCGTCGCGGAGCCGCCGCAGCAAGGGGTCGAGTGCCAAGTTTCATAAAATGGGCCCTGACATCGATCCCTGCGGGAAGCCCCGCACGACATCCAGCTCGACCTCACTGAACCGGGAAGCCATATAGGCCCGACGGTCGCTGATGAAGCTCCGCCAGACGCCCAACTCGGGGCATCGGGCGGAGCCCAAGATCCCGAGGATCGTGTCCTAGCTCAGGTTGTCGAAAGCCCCCTTGAAGTCCACAAACGTACCGAGTACGTATTTGCGGGGGGACTCTTCGACCACCTTCATCGCTAGGTGCCACGCGTCCTCGGTGCCTCTTTCGGCCCTGAAACCAAACTGCCGGTCCGAGAGGGAGTGTATCTCCCTGGCTTCCAGCCTCCTCACCGTAAATTAATACAAAGATGTGATATAAATAGTGACACTAATGAACTGGCAAATAATATAATAAACTGTATGATAGAAACAATAAATGAGTTAGCGCCGAATAAGCTTGTAACGGTCCCAGTAAAATGGAAGTATAAACCATGGATCAATGGAGAAATAAAAGGAGCAAGTAAACAAAAGGATCGAGTATATGCACAAGCAATCTTGACCAAAAATCATGAAGACTGGAACGAATATAAAAAAACACGAAATATGGTTACCAAAATGATACGAAAAAATAAACAACTGTACTATGAAGAAAATATGGACGCGTTGAAGATGAATCCTAAAAAAATGTGGACTAATATAAAAGAGCTCATGAAGAGAGAGGCAGTGGCTCAGTGGTAACGAGCCCGGCTCTCACACAGTGGGCCCCGGGTTCGATTCCCGCCGACACCAATGGATTTTTCTAAGTGTCCCAAGCTGTACTCTCTGTGGTTCGGAACCCACGTAAAATAAGTAGGTCCATGTGTGCGTAGTGGAGAGGAGACGAATGGGGAAGTGTGAATGGTGGAAAAAGGGATGAGAGAAAAAGGTGGAACGGGATGAAAGAAGGGGTACGGGAAGCACACCATGTACAAACCCGCCAAGGGTATGCATGTAAAACTCCACTACATACATATAAAAGAGCTCATGGGTACAAAAAAGAAAGAAAATAATGTGAAAAACATAAATTTTGCGGGTGAAATTTATCATGATGAGAAACGGATAGCGAACAAATTTAATGACTTTTTTTTACAAAGTATAGAAGATATATTAAAAACAAATACAAAGAAAAATAATTATGAACCTAGGATATCACGAGGTGCAATACAGTTCATGTCAGACTTCAAAATAGTCGCTCTACAGGATATTGAAAAAATAGTGATAAATATGAAAAACAAGAAAGGTACAGATGAAGGTATCAGTAGAAAATTCCTGAAAGCAGCATGGATGGCAGTAGGCCCGATGTTAGTGGCATTAATTAATAAATCTTTACAAGAAGGGATTTTTCCGGAAAAATGGAAAACATCGACGGTTATCCCAATACCAAAAATCATAGGGACAAATAAAGCAGAAAATTTCAGACCAGTAAACATGCTACTGTTGCGGATTGCGGGTTCAAAATGCCAGGATGGAAGGGATCGTGCATACGGTCGAAAGAACTTTGTTTTAACACACGAGACATTAGCGCGGGATCCGCTTGTCGAGTTTATTGATAGAGAAAGAATGTACAATGATAATGATATTTTACAGCGGGGTTTGCGAGTGATATTTTACAGATGATAAGCGGGTGAACAAGCGGTTGTAAGAACGCGGTGAACAAAGCGGTTAGACGAATGCGATGTAGACGGCGAAGGATTTCGCACGCGGACACAAATCTCGCGGCGAGGATCACGACGCAATTAGATGGCCGCGAATGTGGAACTTTGACGACGCAAGTGGCTTTGGCCCGGGCCACGAGGTGCGCTTAATAATTACGAAAGATGCGGTGTAGACAATGCGGACGATTGCGCCCGGTGCGCCAATCGTGCGGGTGAATCGACAGAAGATGCGTTAGCGGTGCATTAACTGAAGAAAGGCGGTGCGGGGGAACCGGCGGTTAGAACAAAGGCGAAAATCAGAGACACAATCACTGCGTGGTGATACTGATCGCGGTCACAGACGAATAGAAAGAATTATCATGGCCGATCTCGCACGCCGGCCGGTGCGAGTCCGGCCGCGCATGCGCGCTGAGGCTAGGCGAGATCGCTCACGAGGTGCTGCCGCGACGAGCGACGATCGGGAAGCTCGCGTCGCTTGTATGGCGAGGCGGAATCCCGAACAGCTACCAATTTACGAAAAAGTTCTGGAAGTGGAAGCAAAGAACCAGCTTTCAACATATATTAATAGCAGTAATATAATTAAAAATGAACAATGAGGATTCAGAGAAACCTATTCGTGCGAAACTGCGATCCAAAACGTCTTAATGGAATGGAAAAAATATGTTGACCAAAGCGAATTAATAGGAATTGTTTTTTTAGACTTCAAGAGGGCATTCGAGACAGTCGATCGCAGTTTAATGCTTAAAAAAATTGAAAAATATGGAATCATTGGTAATACATATAAATGGATAAAGTCATACCTGGAAAACCGCGAACAAGTGGTGAAATACGGAAGGACAATATCAAAAAGAAAAGACACGGTACATGGAGTTCCACAAGGTTCAGTCCTAGGGCCGTTGTTGTTCATTTTGTACATAAATGACATGGTGGATCAGCTGACATTCTGCTCGTGTAAAATGTTCGCAGATGACACAATAATATATGTTAAAGGTTCGGACTTGACTCAGATTGAATATAAACTAAATTATGATTTACAAAATATTATGAAGTGGTTGAATGAAAATGCAATGAGACTGAATACTCAAAAAACCAAATTCATGATTATACACGATATACGGAAGCCATATATGAAGAATTGCTGTGATATTAAGATAGAAAACGATAAAATTGAAGAAGTGGATGAGATGAAGTACCTTGGAGTAATAATAGATAATAATTCAACCTTTCAGAGCTTTGCGGAATATACTGTTAAAAAGGTAGCGAAAAAAATTAACTTAATGTATAGGATGAATGAATAAACTCGTGAGCTCGTACGCACTGATAACAATTTATAAAACGATAATTGCTCCACATCTGGAATATTGTAACACAGTACTTCTAAACCTGGACAATTACTGGTTGGAACAAATGCAAAGGTGCCAAAACCGTGCAATGCGTGCGATTCTCAAATGTAATAAATATACACGGGTACAGGACATGTTGGATGTGTTAGGTTTCCAGACGGTTAAACAAAGATTGAAATTCAAAGTATGCATAATGATATATAAGATGAAAAATGGATTAATGCCCAGTTATATGAGCGAAAAAGTGGAAGTGGTAGGCGATAAACACCGATACAATACGAGACAGAAAAATGATATTTATTTGAATAGATGGAAAACGAGCACTGGCCAAAATTGTTTAACGTGCAAAGAATTTCGGATGTACAATGAAATACCTAGCAATATAAGAGAGGCAAAAAATCTGCAGATTTTTAAAAGACTAATGGCAGAATATGTTAAAAAATGAGGAAAAATAATAAAAACAGGCTAAAGAAATTCTAAGTGATGTAATTAGTTACTAAGTAGCATGTACATGAACAGCTGATGGGCTGAATAAACAAGATTCACCAGGACTTTTTCCAGCAGTTTGCCCAGCACCGAAAGAAGGCTGAACGGTCGGTACGACCCAGCCTCGTCGGGCGGCTTCCCGGGACCCTTCAGTATGGCCACGACGCGAGCTCTTTTCCACTGGGGCGGGAACACCCCAGCTTCCAAGCAGCCGTTGTACATGGCCAGCACCAGGTCGGGCGCGAACCTGACGAGCGCCCCCGTCATGGGGACGGTTATCCCGTCAGGCCCGGGCGCGCTGCCCGCCCTTATCTTCCTGAGGGCGAGCTCCACCTCCTCGAGGGAGGTCGGAGTCGGGGGATCGGGCGCCGGATGGTCTGCCTCCTCCCTGGGCTCCCGCTCTGGGAGCCGCGGGACGAAGCACCCCAATAGCGCCCTGGCACTCTCCTCCCAGGAGGTTGCCAGTTCTCCCCCGACCTTTACGCCACCGATGTCGACAGGGCCCCGCCGGCCCCGGAGGATCCGATAAACGTCTCCCCAGGGGTCAGCATTCCCGGGCCCACCGACAAAAGCGCGCCAATCTCCCTCCTTCTTCTCGAGGACCAGGTGATGGTAGCTCCGGTACAGCTCACGGTAAGCTCCCCGGAGCACCTCCTGGTCCTCCGCCGGTGCCTCGCGCCTCCTTGCCCGCTGGGGTGCCACCCTGGCCCGTCTAACGAGTCGCCCCACCTGGGTCAGTTCGCGGGACCACCAGCGGGACCTCCTCCGCGGTGCTGTGCCTGCCGCCTGCAGCCGGGCGTCGTTCACTCCCTGAAGGAGAGCAGTGACTGTCCCTCCGAAGGGTCCGCATTTGCTGGCACGTCCTCGTCGTTGCGGACGGGCAACGCTCCGCAACCAGGGGAGAAGAACGCGCTTCTCTCCTACCTCGAACGCGCGGAAGCGGCTAAGACCAGCACCCTCCAGTCAGTATTCGAACGTGACTGTCTGGAGGCATTTTCCGGGAGTCCCTGCGGGTTCACTGGTTCTCTGGTTTACGGTGTTCCTGTGGTGTGTGCTCCCGGTCCAGACGGGCTTCGAACTGCGTAAACAGCCCGTCCTGACAGGCTTCGAACTGCTTTAGCAGCCTGTCGCGATGCCGAGACAGTGAGTCACTTCGAGTGACTCTGCTCGGCGGTGGGGGCGACTTTCGTGTGGCGGCCGGCAGTTCTTGCCGGTACCGTCCGAGGTGACAGCCCCTGCTATTGCTATGGCAACATCGCACCCCTGAAGAGAGGGGGAGACGCATCGTGCCTCCTGCGGGGGGCTGGGCGCTCGCCACGAATCGGGTGGGACTTCCATGCCGTGCAGACTAACTGACACAAGGTGCCGAATCGCCTGGAACGGATGGGTGGGCAAATGATGCGAACGCAGATGCGCACCCAGATGACGAAAACTGCGCGGAGCCACTATGGATGGCCGTCTGCCGGCTGGGAGCTCTCCCGGTATCTTGGGCGCAGTGTCCGGCCCTTGCGCGGTGTGCCGTGCGTCGCCTTGCTCTCATCCCTCTACCCTTCCCTCCTTCCTTGCTCC
>JBAJMU010000345.1:0-12113 GCA_037952995.1 Hyposoter didymator
TGTCAGTCAGTCACGCGACTATTTTATATATATAGATATCGGGGAGCGTGACTTTCGATTACATGCAAAAAGACGATCTGGAACGTTTAAAAAATATCGTTTCCGATCATCGAAAATATCCGAACAGAGGCGAATGATAACAATAACTTTTGCATCGTCGCACCATGGCTAACACAAGTTTTCGGAATATCGATGTTACCGATCCGAGTGAACGACAATAATGAGGAGGAATTGAAAATTTCGAGAATTTCGGAAGCAGAGTCCCAGGAGCTCGGCGGTTTCCACGAAACCGACAAAGCCGAAGCAAATTTTTACGCGTTGAATCGTTGCAGATTATTTTCAGCATCTAACTTTGAGTGGAAACATCGCAGATATTGATATATTAAAGGTCATTTCGAAATCCTTGATGTTACATTGGATGTTAGAATCCCATAAAGATAGGTGATTTCCTTCATGGAATAATGTTATTTCGGAAATTGGTACTCGCCCCACCATTCGGAATTGGAATAAACTACACAAAGTCGGTAATTCGTCGATAACTTTTGCAGAAAAATTTCGAAGGCGAAATTTGTCGCCAATTCTGCATCGATTTCGATCTAACAGGGCTCGAAATATACGATGTTGAAGTTTGCATCGTTGAAATGCAACGAAAATATTCATTATTTTGTTAAATCATCGCAGCAAATTTTTCATTCAGTGTTTGTCGACACGAGAGAGTCTTTTTCGCCGTTCGAAAAGTAAATTTACTAGAAAAATTCGAACGAGTCAATTATTTATCAAAATAATAAATAAAAAATAGATTTTTCATTTAATTGCAACGATGCAAACTTCGGTATCATCGAAATATTCGTTTCGATATTGCGCGGATGTTCCGGATTTTGCCCCGGATTTTTGCCGCTGTTTGTGAAAACGATGGAAGGCGAGGCGGTATCGTGCGGGAGAGTTACTCGAGGGAAAAATAAAGAATTCGACACGAGAATGTAGTTAAAAAGGTTGACAATGTTTATTTTATTTATTGGAAGCAAAGGTACCTGGTTTATAGATTCACGAGCGTTCGATCGCACACGAGTGCGCAACACCGGCACGTGTTCGTCGCGCGGTGGAGAAGTTCGAGAGCACAGATGTTTCGCGGATTGCGAGAAAAATAGAGCGCGGAGAGCTCAATTGAGCAGAGCGATCTGTCGTGGGAAGAATCGCGAACACTTTTCTTCACTCACGAGGGCGAGCTGGGCAAAAGAAAACTTGAGAATAGCACAAAGACTGAGAGCACGTTGTCTCGTGTCGAGAGCCGGTGAACAAGAGAGCGAGGATAATGGCTTCGCTTGAGTTGTCGGTTTCTTCATGGTGGCGGCGCCACCGTCCGATCGGCGGCGTCCGGCCTCGTGGACGAGAGCGCGATTGTGGTGCCGCGCTGTGAGCGCGAGTTTGGGCGCGTGGATTCGAAAGGGCAAATTCCCAAACATTTCCGCCCGCCATCTTCACAGGGTGAAGATGTCCTCAGTCTGCGTTGATGTGGAGAGGTGCTAGTTTGACCAGGGGCCTGGTCAGAGTCGTCTGCGATGTCTTCAAGGTGGCGATCCGAGGGAGGCCATCTTGGCCTGGGTGGAGAGCTGTCACTCGAGCGAGCGGCCATTTTGTTGGTGGAGTTCTCTCGTCGGTTATGAGGACGAGAGAGCCGACTTTTATGACGTTTTGTGGGTGTCGCCATTTGGAGATGGACTGGAGCTGGTGCAAATATTGCGACGACCACGTCTTCCAGAATTGCTGTGTTTTCTGTTGAATGAGCTGCCAGTGACTCAGTCTGGAGGGAGTGATCTCCAGTAGAGAAGGCTCTGGTACAGCACAGAGAGCGTCTCCTGTGAGGAAGTGCCCTGGAGTTAGAGCTGTGACGTCTTCTGGATCGTCGGAGAGCGGTTCGAGTGGCCTGGAATTGAGAATCGCTTCAACTTGAGACAGTAGAGTACAGGTCTGCTCATAAGTGAGCAGAGAGTCGCCGACTGTTCTGCGAAGGTGGTATTCCCAAACATCCAAAATCACCCAATGGGTAGAACAGGCGTGCCACATACCCCTTGTTGAAACCATAGTTCACGGGTTCTCTGTAAGCGCACTAACCTCATTCTGCGGGACTACCATCTATTTGTGCACGGCGGCATGGAAAATCTTTTCCGGCGCGAACTTGTCGGAAGAACAACGTGCCTACTGACGATTTCCAATCAGCGTAAGTAATATATGACAATTCTCTCGTTTGTTATTTGAAATTTCGTAGTCGAGAATAGTGTCGAGTGGACGATACCAAAAATTAATATCAATAAAATAACTTATTACAACGTCGATGACACTAAAGCTCGCAACGTTGGGATCCAACGAAAAATACTTTGCATTTTCATTTTTCGTTCAATGTCCAAATCCGCGGTGATTTCCGTATCAATTTTTATTTTGGATCGTGAATAAAGTTCGTTTTCTTGTCCTCATCCGATATTGAATGATAATCGTGAGATTTGCTTAAGAGAAAACGGAATTTCGGTGCATTCTAACGTTGCAAACTTCACCGTCGTACAATGTCGTCATATTTATTTTTCTGAACGGCGTTTGCATGGTACGTCAAACAGAAATAAAGAGGTCCATTACGAAAGTCGTTCATCAGGTTACCTGAAAGCTGATTAAAAAAAAAAAAAACAAAGAAATCATTCAACTCAATAAAGTCAATTTGTCTGTTGGTCCGAAGCAAAAATCTTCTCGCTGCGCAGCGACAGAGAGCGAATATGCTTTGGCGCTGCGAAGTGTAAGAGCGCAAAAATCCTTAAGCGCTGCGCAGCAACACAAAAATTCTTACGGGAAAACAGTGTGGAATCTTTTTCCCATTCGCTGCGGACCATTCATAAAAAATTAAAAGCAATTTAAATTTCGCGTGGATGGTACGTCGCAGCGAGGGGGCACAGATATTTTGCTGCGCACGACCTGTTCCAGTTATTTTGAGTTGACGGCTCACTGCAATTATTTATTGATATTGAAGTTCTCATTGCTGGAGCCCTATAAGAAATATTTTATTTCCACACAATTTTTTAGATTTTTAGAGTCACCTTCATTTTTCGATTCTGAAGTTTGCAACCTTGAGATTCAACGAAAAATATTGTTTTTATTGATTGTTTAGTAAATCTTGAAAATCGTGGCTATTTTTCGTCGAGATTGAGGTTTTGGGACTCGAGAGACGATCGTTTTGTTAACCGGGACAAATAGTAATTGATAGTTATGAGCTCTGGTGAAGAAAAAACTGAATTTCGTTGTTTTCCATCGATGAAAACTTCGTCATTTTATTTTTCTTCGAAATTAGTTTGCAATTTCCAAACTATTCACAAATATGACGTATAACCTGATATATTATTTTTTGAACAGGATCATGGGAGATATAAACATCAAGCAAGCCGAAAACGAGGGAGGGATCCCCGATCCACCGGTCCGCTTCGACGCGGCCGGTGAAATACAAATGAGGCGGCGAGAGCTGCAATTGCTGCAAGAGCTGCGAGAGTTGCGGGAGCGACAAGCGCCGCTGCAGCAACAACCGCAACTGCAGCAACAACCGCAGCTGCAGCAACAACCGCAGCTGCAGCAACAACCGCAGATGCAGCAACAACCGCAGCTGCAGCAACAACCGCAGCTGCAGGAACAACCGCGACTGCAGCAACAACCGCGGCTGCAGCAACAACCGCTGCTGCTGCAACAACCGCAGCTGCAGCAACAACCGCAGCATCAGTGGCAGCAGCAGCTGCAGCAACAACCGCAACCGCAATGGCAGCAGCAGCAGCAGCAACAACAACCGCAGCAGCAATACGAGCCGCAGCAGCACTGGCAGCCGCCGTATAATGATTTGTTGCAGTGAGTAGTTAGAACCACGCAGATAAAATAATGGAAAAAGTGCAGGAAGTTTAGGAATAGTGAATGAAAAATAAATTTTTCATTTTATACCAACGAGATGAAAACTTGACTGTGCTTATTGAATTTTTGTCGTTCAAATTATCATTTTTCCTCTTCGAGTTTCCTTTTCGTCAAGTTCTTTAGAACGTAATATTTTTACGATCAATCATTTTTATCTCAATTATAAGGATGATGTTCGAGTTCTCATCGTTGAAATAAATGCAACGAAAAAAATTATATCATTTTTCGTAAAATACAAATCGTTTATCATAAAAATATTCAATTCCAAACAAGTGGATGAAAAAGAGAATTGAAGGAGAAAAATGATAATTAAAACGCAAACATTTAATAAAAGATTCTCGAGTTTGCATTTCGTTGGATAAAATGAAAAATTTATTTTTCATTCACTATTTCGACAAATTTTATACTTTTTCCATTTCTTTTCTGTAGGAAATTTACTTTTGGGAGTTGCAGTTTGCATTCAACGATGCAAACTTCAACATCATGATTAATAGGATATTGAAGTTTAAGAACCTCAATTCTGCATGTTGAAGTGCGCCTCGTTGGAATGCAATGAAAACTGATTATTTTTACAGCAAAGCACAAATTTTCAATACAATATTTGCCGTTGTTTTTTTTTTTTTGCAATTTAAAAACGATATTCGCTTGAAAAAATTGGGACGAGTGCATTAATAAGCAAAATAATAATAAAGAATTCATTTTGCGTTGAATAACAACGATGCAATCTTCAGGATCTTTATGTTTTTCTTTGTGTACCAACGGAGCAAATTTTAGCTTCATCTGATTCAGTTGTTACTTCGTTTTTTATTAACGTCTCATTGTGTTTTTATTACAGAGCGTATCATCTTCTGGAACGCCAGTTCGACGAGGTGATGGCGCAAAAAACAAGAGCGTGGAACGTAAGTCTAGTCAGAAGCACCTTCATCTGTAATTAAATATTTATTAAAAAAAAGGGGATCAACTAGAAAAATTGGAACAATATCCCATTATTCATTAAGGTTAAAAGTAAAAAATATATTTTCCGTTGAAAAATCGTTTTCGTTTTGTTCTGGATCGTATTCCAACGATCCAAACTTCTGCATCATGTATTTTCGGTTTAATAAATGTCGGATCTTTTTTATGTTTCAGAAAAGAAGAGTGCGACTTACTGGCGCAAAAAATACAACGCTTTGAGGAGAACGATGTAAAGAAACAAAATAAAACAAAAAAAATTTAATAAAAAAAAAAAAAAATACAGAATCAATTCGTTTATTTCTGCCTCTTTCCTCTGAAGTTTGCAACGTTGAGATTCAACGAAAAATGTTTATCTTGTTATTTATTAATTGCTTCTTGAATATCATGCCAATTTTTTGACTCGTTGAGGTGCAACGAAAAATTCGTTTTTCTGTTAATAATTTTTTCAATTTTCGTACCAATTTTGTCTTCCGATCCTAAAAAAAAATCGCTTTAGTGTTTTCACCAAATATTGAATAAGAATCAGAAACGATGGTCAAGAAAAAACAGAATCTCGTTGCATTCCATTGATGCAAACTTCCATATCATTCAGCAATGCTTCTTGACTAGAAGATTCTTCCTGCGAATTTGATTCTCCTTCGACTCGCAGTGAGAATTCTTGAACCCAAGAAGCTTCGCTGAGTATTTTTTATGCTGTCTTCGCGCACCACAAATCCTGTAAAATGGGAAGCCCTGCGGTTAACCTTATTCTCAGCCCTGGAGCATTGTAATCCTCCGGTCCGTTAAGCGTTCCGGGGCATGAGAATTCTTGGTGCAAAATGAGAGAGCATAAGATATAGAGCGAGGTTCCTTGGTTTTAAAGATTTTGTTGCAAATTTTGTTCTTCACACACTCGCAGCAAGAATTCTTGAACCGAAGAAGCTTCGCTGTATTTTTTTTTCTACCATCACGCACCATGAATTCCAGAGAACGAGGGGTCTGCGGCTAACCTCATGCTCTACCCTGGAAGACCAAGCGTTCTGGGGCTTGAGAATTCTTAGTGCGAACAGAGAGAGCATAAGATATACAGCGGGGCTCCTTGGTTTTAAAGATTTTTGCTACAAATTTTGTTCTCCGCACACTCGCAGCAAGAATTCTTGAACCGAAGAAGCTTCGCTGTATTTTCTTTTCTACCATCACGCACCATGAATTCCAGAGAACGAGGGGTCTGCGGCTAACCTCATTCTCTACCCTGGAGGACCAAGCGTTCTGGGGCTTGAGAATTCTTAGTGCGAACAGAGAGAGCATAAGATATACAGCGGGGCTCCTTGGTTTTAAAGATTTTGCTGCAAATTTTGTTCTCCGCACACTCGCAGCAAGAATTCTTGAACCGAAGAAGCTTCGCTGTATTTTCGTTTCTACCCTCACGCACCATGAATTCTGAAGAATAAGAAGTCTTGCGGCTAATCTGGTTTTGACCCCCAATCGACCAAAAATGAGGCGCGGTATATATATTTGCGTGTGTGTGTGTGTGTGGCGTCGTTCGCCATATATATATATATATATAGATAGATAGACAGCCCATGCTCATGCGGCAAACGCGCGATGTAGTTCGTCGTTTTTCGCACGTGTTGCGAACAATATTTTTTGTGTTACTTGCCTCGAAAGTTCGCGTTTGCTGTGCGAGCGGTAAAGTCCTCGTTCTGGGCAGTCAAGTCCTCGTACCGTGCGGTAAAGTCCACTTTACCGCACCAGCGCGGTAAAGTAAGACAAAAGAGCGAACGTTGAGAAATACGCCACTTTCGGCACGGAAAACGCGCATCGAAAATCGCACTTTCGGGGCAAGTCACACAAAAAAGTTATTTACTGCCTTCCGGGCGGAAAGTAGCAACTTTCGGCCCACTGCGCGGGCCGAAGTTGCGGCTTTCCGCCTACGTCGGACAGAAAAATCGTATACGCACCACGGGAGTTACACTAGACTACCTCAAATCGCGTACCCGCGGTTTGAAGTAGTCTACTTTTCCTCTCTAGGTACGTAATATACTATTTTGCTTTGAATTGTGATGACCCGCCTGATGCCGAATCTCCGTGGCTGTTTATGCAGAGAGCGATTTTTGAAATGTCAACGATCTCCGACAAAATCATCCCGATATCAGTGCATTAACTTTCGAATGACGTCGGTTCCCTGGATCCTAACAACTAAAAGGTGCACAGAACGGAATTGATAAATCTTGTCATTGAAATAAATCGTTAGCTTTTGTTTATTTTGAAAGTGAGAATGAGACGTGACTTTTCCAGAATGTTTCGGTGTGAATGTTTGAATATTTTCGGAAACAGTATTGCTTTTAGTACGCATATACAAGACCATCCTGTTGAAAAATATTAACTTCGTTCGTACCAGTGTTCAGGGTTTTGCACACGAGAATACACTGACATTTGTAGTTTCCGCAAACATTTACGAAATTATCCCCCAAAATCTCAATCCATCGCTAATTTACAGGGTGGATCTTCCCTCACGAACTTTCCATCTTCCGAAAACATTTGCTCCGAATCACTTGCAGACAATTGTCCACTTTCTGAAGCTGAATCACCCATGGGCGTTGAAAGTGTCGATTCATTACAAAACGATAACTTCCATGATTGTGCGAAGGCGCCCGTAATTTATGCCAAAAACAAGTGAAGTGCGAATTGCCGTGATACTTAAAGGCCGAGACTCAAGCATAGAGAGAATGCCCCGGAATTTTGTCTAAAAGGTGTAAGCTGTGGAGGTGCGTACACGCTTCGTAGATCCCGGATCAAGACTGAGTAGTCGATCATGGCGATCTTCTTCTTCTTCTTCTCCTGTATGGCTATCTCCCTTTTTAGGGAATGTGCCACCTCTATAGTGTTTATAGCTCTATATTTTTATCCATCTAGGGGTTTTTATTTTTTTAAGTTTATCTTTCTCATAATAATAGGCTGCATTGAGGCTTGGCGGGAAGAAGTTACCAGTTTGAAATTTGACTAGGAATAATTTTGCCTCACTTGGACCCGTCGAACTCTTTTTGTTGCTTCCATTAAAGCTTATTTATATGTACTTGCAGGTAATTGAAGGTGCGACCATGACCGAGGCTAATTTATTAGCCTACAGGAGCATTTTTGAATATTTGAACTTAACTATCGGAACCCGGCTACGGCCGATATGATCTATATCCTTATATTGTTATGTATAAAAAAAGTCGCAGATAGGGATAAGGGAGCCGACGCTTCTTGAAATCAACACCTTCGCTAAATCCTCTCCCGTGTTGATATTTAATCTCCGCAATACTGGCCTGAGTCTAATTCTTTCGTCGTGAAACACGTGGCAATGCCAAAATATGTGATTAGTATTGCATGAGTAATAACCACAAGCACAGTCTTCATCTTCTAAAATGCCTTTCCTAAATAAATGCGCCGGAGTTAAGGTGTGGCCTGATTTAATCCTGTTAATCATAGAGGTGTATTTTTTGCTTGTTGAGTTCGCTTGAAACCAAGCTTTTGTCGTGAAGGGACCTGCTAAGTTACAAAATGTAGTCCCCTCCGTTATACTTGCCTCTGAAATGAAAGAGTTTGTAGAGTTGATGAGCGTCTGTTTAAAGTAAGGAGAAAGTTCTTCCCACTCGCAATTTTGATAAGAGTCCGAAATCTCCAGCGATCTTGCGTAATTTGCAGCCCTATCGGCGAATTCGTTTCCAAATATACCCATGTACGCTGGGATCCACACTATTGATACCTTTTTCCCTATACTTTTGAAATCATAGACTTTTTCATTTATTTTTAAAACCAAAGGGGTTGGTTTCTGGGCAGGACTTGGTGGGCCCAAGGACGTAACAGATGAAAGCGAGTCCGTGAAAATCTCTACTTCATTCACCTCGTCTCTCTCGAGTATTGCCAGAGATTCAAGCATTGCTACCAACTCCGCCGAGAAAATTGAGGAACGATCACTCATGCGAAAGTGTCGTACTATTTGTAAGGACGGGCAGTAATAGGCCGCCCCAACTCTTTCAGGTGCACTCACCCTTGACCCATCAGTATATATCAGGGTGGCATTCGGGTACTTAGCTAGAATGTCGTGTCCAAACAAAACGTTCGTGGGAATTCCCGAGTCATCATTCTTTATTTGCAAGCCCAAGGACACATTAGTTTGCGCAGTGTAGGATATCGATTCAGAGCTAAATCTATAAAGGGGAAATAGCTCGTGTCTCTTGACTTCCATAAACATATTTTTATTATCTACCCATATTTTAAACATAGAATGAAATCCCGACCGCCTCTTGATATTTCTATTTCGTCTTCCAAGTTCCTCCATTAATCTTAGTCTACGGATAATTAAGCTGTTAGAGTTCGAGTAGATTTTTGCTAGATAACGTTTTATTAAGTAGGATCTTCTCGCTTTAAGGGTTGGCTCCCCTGCGAGGTCCAGAAGTACATTAGTTGGGGTCGTGCAAATGCACCCCAAAAAAATTCTTAGAGCAGCGAATTGAATTCTGTCTAGAGTTAGCAGAGAGGATATGCAAGCTTCGCCAATCCATGATAGCTCGAGTCAGAGACCTGAATATGATTAACAAGGTTTTGGGGTGCGCACCCCAAGAGAACCCAGCTATTTCTTTCAAGATTTTTAGCGAAGCCTTGGCTTTTTGGTTCAAAAAGTGTATATGTCTTCTCCAAGTTAGTTTTGTGTCCAACCACACGCCTAAAAATTTTGCGGCGATCCCGTTAGTAATTAAATTGTTATCTAGAGAGATCGAGGGAGGGATCAAGGGAATAGCTTTTTTTGAGAAAATGACCATTTGAGTCTTTGCTTCTGATATTTTTAGTCCTAAATTTCTCAGCCACTGGTCCAAGGAGGAAAGAGAAGATGCGACTTCGGCTAGAGATTGATCAAGATTTGAGCTCGAGTTATAAATAACTATATCGTCCGCGAAAGTTAGGATTTTAGTGCTAGGGCCTAAGATTTCGTGTAAATACATGTCAAAAAGCAACGGGCTTAAAGCTGATCCCTGAGGAAGCCCCTTATTCACTCTTCTTGGAGGGAACTTGATGTTTTTCAGAGAGGGAAATGTATGTCTATTGGACATAATGTTATTTACAAGATTTATTATATTGTTACGTCCCGGTATAATTCGTTATTACCGTGGTCGTAACCAACGCTCCAGTTTCGGTCAGCTAGGAGAGACCGGGGATTGAAGCGATGTCGAGTGACAGACGAATCCCCTTTTATTTATATTTTGAGTAAAACCCACTTACCTTTTCGCTGATGCTTAAGGTATACGTGGAGAGTGCGGTGATATCTGCGGCACGGCCAGATCCCTCGTTCTCGGGCCACCCGGTATGAAGCCGATGGCGATTGGAAAGAGACGAGTGGAGAATAACGGGTGGAACCGTTGTTCGCGGGTATATTCGCGCGGGTGAAATGAAAACGAAACTCCGTGCGACAAATATTTAAAACAATAAAATTATATTCAAAAGGCAAAGAAAAAAAATGTTGTTTTACAGTTTATGAGTTGAACTTGTTTTGTCAGAGCGACCAAAGCCGGAGGAGACCCGATGGGTTTGATTCGCGAATTCAGACTGACTGCCCTTTTACATTTTCTTACTGTCTCGGTCATCTTATCCGAGTTAGTCGGAAATGCTTAGGCCGAGGTTCCCATGATCTTAGTATGATGCTTCAGCATTTTCTCGTGGCGAACCCGTCTCACGGCGTTCGTCGCTGCTGAGTTGTATTTTCTTATCTCTAGGCGAGACGGACCGCGAGCGGTTCGTCTCTTCGAATGATTATTTTATTAGCGTAATTTATTACGTTGGTTATTTATTGAATTTTGATTAATTCTATTGGCCAAAGCAGCATAACGAATCTCCAGGACGTAACACCTCCCCCCTTTAAGAAGAACGCTATGCTTGGGCTTGGCGTTCGATGAGAGAAGCGTTCGTTGAGTTTCGTTTTGAGGATTGGTTTTCTTATTTTAAACCGCTTATAATATTTTCTTCATTTCTAGGCATCGAATTTATTACGCACGGGTATACGATGTTTTGTCGTCGATGCATGCTGAAGGCCTTTCTGTGCTACATTGTAAGGCACTTCGCTTTCGATTTTGTTTATTTATTTTACTGCGATAGCCGGCGCGCCGGGCGGGCGCGTCTCGATTTCCGGCATCGCAACTTCTTATCGCGGTGACGGTTGTTGGACCTTTGTTGCGAGAGTGCTCGATGATCTTCGTATGGCTCGTGGCCCTTCAGTCTTCGATTTGGTGCGTACGAGAACGTTCGTTTCCGTGTCTCAGTCATTTGTAGTCAGTGCGCAAGAGAAATTTATTTTAATTATGGATTATCGTGGACAGACCGAGTTCCGGTGGGGACAGTACCATTATTTGATTGATTGGAACTACCGGCGCTATGTCCTTGGACAAAATCTCGCTGTAAGTTTCGAGTTTTGTGTTCAATGTTTTTTTTTTAATTTTATTTTTTATATATATATTTTTTTTTATTTTTATTTTTTTATTTTTTTATTATTTATTATCGCTTTTATTTGTTAGTATCATCTTCGCTTGTTGATGGCCTTCGGTCCGACCAGCGGTCGTCTTGATGNTTGTTGATGGCCTTCGGTCCGACCAGCGGTCGTCTTGATGACATCGCGAGGCTCGCTTGGCAGGTGCGGGAGGCGAGATATTGGCGGTTCGTAATGTGGCGAAAACGCGAACGATGGATCGAGGAGAATCCGGGGCTCGTGCTCCTGTTCCAGGAGCCTGAGGAACTATGGTGGTGATTTCTGGTAAGTTCGCTTCTATTTTGGCGAAACACAATGGCGGAAAATTTTTATTCTATTATTTTTTTCTCCTTCTTTTTTTCAAACAATTTTTAAATTTGTTTCTATTTGTGTTGCAGACGGAGATTTTACGGGAGGTGCTTTCCGGGTCACCTTGCGTCTTTTCCACCACCAGTTTTTAATTGATGTTTTTTTATAACTATAACTCGTGGACCCCTTTTTATGTAAAAAAAAAAGAATATATATGTTCTGATTTTGTAATTTTGTGCTCGATGTGTTTTTTTTCTTTTTCCCACGATCTTCGGGTGTCGATTTTGTGGCCGTTGTCTCGTTGGTCCTGCAGACGTGTCCTGTCGTTGGCTCGGAGGTCATCAGGGCGTGTACGATTGTACTCGGTCGCTCGGTTGTCTCGGGGATTCCGCACTTGTTTTGCTTATTTTTCTCTAGTTTCCGAAATTAGGGGGGG
>JBAJMU010000346.1:0-12044 GCA_037952995.1 Hyposoter didymator
AATCAATATATAATACAATAGAAGTTTCATTGTTAAACGACAATCGTGCGTACTTAACTTATTTACAATCTAGCATGGGGCTAAGTCCCACAAGCTTGTATCGACTGTCGGTAAGCAACGTCCAGCCTTACCCCACACAGATACATCAGTGTGTGATTATATTTCTGTCAATCAGTATTATGACGATCTATCACTTGCTCGGTCGGTAAAAATCCCCCTACACGCTTTACTCAGCGAGACTCAATATTAAAAAAAAAAAACATTAGTTACACGTTGTTCACATTTCACCAGAGAAGAAGGTGTAACTTTCATTTTTCTCAAAATACGAAGGATTTGTGAGAAAACCGTGTATCTACTTTTTGGTTATCTCTGTCTCACTCACGCGACTGCTAGATCACCTTATGCTAAATTGTAAATGAGTTTAGTACACACGGTTAATGTTTAACTTAATCGTGTGTACTTAATAACTTAACCTTAATAATTTTACTAATTTGTGAAAAGCATTTTTTATCTGATTGTATCATTCCCGGAGGAATAATTGATTTCCTCGTGAAAAACTCCGATTGAATTAAAAGTTCTCAACTCCATCGTTCTGTAGAAAGAAGTTTTGATAAATTTGCTCAGTCTGCTGAGGGAATTTTTTTTTTTTTCCGAATAATTAGTCCGAATCGAACTCCACTGACCTGTGAAAATTATTTCCGATCTAATCGCATAGATTCCTGGAAGAATTGCTGATTTTCAAAAAAAAAAAAAAAATTAGTTTGAACCAAAAGTATCAAACTCCATCGTTCTGTAGAAAGGCGTTCTGATAAAACTGATGAGTCTGCTGGGGGAATTGATGATTTTTTTCGAATAATTGGTCTGAATCGAATGAATCTAACTCCACTGACCTGTGAAAAGCATTTTCGATCTAATCGCATAGATTCCTAGAGGCATTACTGATTTCCCAAAAAAAAAAAATTAGTTTGAACCAAAAGTATCAAACTCCATCGTTTTGTGGAAAGGCGTTCTGATAAAACTGATGAGTCTGCTGGGGGAATTAATAATTTTTTTTTCGAATAGTAGGTCCGAATCGAATGAATCTAACTGCACTGACCTGTGAAAAGCATTTTCGATCTAATCGCATAGATTCCTGGAAGAATTGCTGATTTTCAAAAAAAAAAAAAAAATTAGTTTGAACCAAAAGTATCAAATTCCATCGTTCTGTAGAAAGGCGTTCTGATAAAAACTGATGACTCTGCTGGGGGAATTATTAATTTTTTCCGAATAATAGGTCCGAATCGAATGAATCGAACTCCACTGACCTGAAAAAAGCATTTTCGATCTAATCGCATAGATTCCTGGAGGAATTACTGATTTCCCCGAAAAAAAAAAAAAAAAAAAAATTAGTTTGAACCAAAAGTATCAAACTCCATCGTTCTGTAGAAAGGCGTTCTGATAAAACTGATGAGTCTGTTAAGGGAATTGTTAATTTTTTTTCGAATAATTGGTCCCAATCGAACGAATCTCACTCCACTGACCTGTGAATATCATTTTCGATCTAATCGCATAGACTCCTGGAGGAATTATCGATTTTCTCGAAAAAAAAAAATTAGTTTGAACCAAAAGTATCAAACTCGATCGTTCTGTAGAAAGGCGTTCTCATAAAACTGATGAGTCTGCTGGGGGAATTATTAATTTTTTTTCGAATAATTGGTCCGAATCGAATGAATCTCACTCCACTGACCTGTGAATATCATTTTCGATCTAATCGCATAGATTCCTGGAGGAATTATCGATTTCCTCGAAAAAAAAAATCAGTTTGAACAAAAAGTATCAAACTCTTTCGTTCTGTAGAAAGGCGTTCTGATAAAACTGATGAGTCTGCTGGGGGAATTATTAATAGTCATGGTTATGGCTATTATCTGAAAATATGAGAAAAAAACAATTGTAAATTGACAATCACTACGAGTGCGAATTTCGAACGAAAAAATAATATTTATTGCTCCAAAAATTTCGTACTTTTATCGACGAAGTAAGCTGATAATAATTAACAAACGCAACGTTTCACTTTCAACCTCAAATCCGTAGTAACGGAATTTCGAATCATGAAGGAACAAAAAAAAACGAAAAATAGAAATAAGGCCGGGAAGGCACACTGAAAAGTAATTCATTGGACTGACCAAGCTGAGTTTAAGAACGGAGAGACCTTCGAGCATGAGAACTTTGTCATCAGGTGTGAAAATTTTGCTGGCTTCGACAACATGATTGACCTTGAGTTTCTGATGTTTTTCATTGAGAGTAGAAACGGCAACGGCGAGGAAATTTCTTAAGCTTCTTTCGCTGACATCGAGCTGATACATTTTCTTGAGTAAACTGATAATTGTAATAGTTGTAAAAGGCTATATTGCTAGGCTAGGCTTATAATTATAAAAGTTCCGCCAACTCTATCTTGAGCGATCGATAAATTATCGTCATTTCGTTAGCCAAATCGAATTGGCGGCTTTTTTGACGTTGGGCATATGTTTTTCAAAATTCTTGTTCCATTGAATCTCCCGTACTTTTTATCGCAGAAAGCAGCGACGGAGACAACAGTTGTCAAGAATGAGAAGAAAATTGACGACAAAAATCCGTTCAGGCAAAGTGGAAGTTTTTACTTTCACTCCGTTCACTATATTCGGCCAATTAAACGACGTTTAGCTCTTTTTAAAGAAATTACAAATCCGGTATAAATCATCTCAATAAAATAACTTTGCAAAAGTAAAAAAATTATGTCCATTTAAAACTCCCGGGGCTTATTTTCGTGTTACAGCAACTCGACCACCGAAAATGGCACTAATCAGGGAGGCTAGACCCTGGCACTAATGGCAGACAGAAGCAAACATGGCAGACATGCAGAAAGCACGTTAATAAAAAACGATCAATTTTTTCGCAAAAATTCCTCGGACATGAATAAGAAATATTGGCAGCTGGAATGTTAGGTTATCTAGACGATGAGATCGAAAACTCGATGCTCGTTGGTGGTCCATCCCCTAAAACAAAAGAAAAAGAAAAAAAAGTTCAATGAAAAACTATGAAAAGCATCCAATCGTAATGAATCTCGGCGAGAAAAATGTCACCTGGTTGATTTCATCAACGCATCGAAACGGCACAACTGGGAGGCATCAAAATATTGTGTAGTCTCGTAGGAAGAGTCGTCCAACCACCCCGATGAATTTATCTCTGTAGGGTACTTTTTGCTATCGTAAGACGTTAAAGAAAATCTGAAATCTTCTGATTTGTACGGACTGTCCGTTTCAAATGTACCGGACCCACCTAACGACTCGTCCGAGCTGAACCCTTGTGTTGAATGTGCGCCAAGTGTTAGTCATATCTTCGGTTCTGAAAAAAAAACGGATTAAATTAGACGCCAAAAAAGTTTTGGCACAATTCGTTTGGGATAGACGCTGAAGCGATCTCACGAGAAAACTCAATTGAAAAGCGCGTTTTTGGTATCAAAATATAATGTTACATGGAAATCCCTTTCACAGTGAAAAAGCTTAGAGAAGTAAATTTGTCGTCCGTACGTCTACATTGTTTTTTACCGTGTGCGGTGTTTTGAGCCCCCTTTGACTTCATATGAAATAAATTTGTTACTTACTGCTACGCTTGCGTGGAGAAGTGGACATGAGGAGTTCGAGCTCTGCATCCCTCTTTCTTTATTTAGGCTTTGGAGGCTCCAGAGCCTCAAGTGGCCGTTCTGACGTTGGTTGTGTCGCGCTTGGCTGTTCCTGCGTCTGTTGATTTGGCCCAGGCCTCGCAGGTACAGTCCGTGGCGGTGGGAGACTGGGCATACCAATTGATGGTTTCTCTGGGCCAGCACGCGGTGGTGAGGGACTCGGGCCAGCACGCGGTGGTGAGGTACTCGGCACACTCACTTTCACTTTCGTGGAATCATTGCGCGGTGGTGAGGGACTCGCGCCAGCACGCGATGGTGAGGTAGTCGGCACACTTACTTTCACTTTCGTGGAATGATTGCGCGGTAATGAGGGACTCGGGCAAGCACGCGGTGGTGAGGTAGTCGGCACACTCACTTTCACTTTCGTGGAATGATTGCGCGGTGATGAGGGACTCGGGCCAGCACGCGGTGGTGAGGGACTCGGGCTAGCACGCGGTGGTGAGGTACTCGGGCCAGCACGCGGTGATGAGGGACTCGGGCTAGCACGCGGTGGTGAGGTACTCGGGCCAGCACGCGGTGGTGAGGTACTCGGGCCAGCACGCGGTGGTGAGGTACTCGGGCCAGCACGCGGTGATCGTCTCGTATCGTTGAATTCTCGAACACTTTTTAATAAATTTTGTCTATTTTGCCGGATGTACACTCGGACATACTCTGCCCGTTTGGGCGTTGGTGTGATATAAATTTCTGCAACAACCCAGCGAAGAGTTGCCGCCGGCAGATTCCCGGTTTCATTCACCAAAAAATGCTCTAACTTAGACAAAGCTTTTATTAATATTGGAAATAATTCCTTGTTTAGCGAAAGATTTTTTGGATAACGACCCATATCAATGCCGAATATCGAAAAAAAAATTGAATTGAAATGTTGAAATGATTGAATTAAAATGTTGAATTTTGAATTTTGAGATGGCCAAAGCCGAAACGATTGAACGAAACGAGCGAAACGAACGAATTGAGCGAAACGAGTGATGCAAAAGAACTGCTATTATTGGCGGCTTTCCAACTAGGACTAGGACTATAATGTTGCCGGGTGTCTCTTAGATGGAAAGCTCCCATTCGACCATGGAGCAATCGAGTTTTGCAATATTTCCGGACTCATAGAGCGTCCTACGAGCTCTTTCCTCTAAAACAAATCTATCTAAAAAATCATACTTGGTAGGATATCTGAAAGACCAATTAAAAAATCTTCATGACAAAAGCACAAGTGTTAAATTATACTGGGTTCCTGCACATGTACGACTTGCAGGCAACGAATTAGCAGACACTGAAGCCAAGGCGGCTCCTAGAACAGGACGGGATACTCAATTTGGACTTCCGGTTTCAGACCTTATGGGCCTGTGGAAAAGAAAACTAGAAACCATATTTCATGACTGGTGCAGGACCGAAAGCGATGAAAAAGGAACGAAATTCTTCGATATTTTCTACCGACGTGAGCTTTCCCCTTTTGGTATGTGAAACATAAGGTGACTAGACAAACAATCGTAAGCTTGAACCGCTTGAGAAGCGGACATACGTCGCTGAGATCCAGTCTGAACCAGTGTTGCCAGATGGTCTCGGCGGCGTACCCCTAGACTAATTTGATTTCTCCCTAGAAATCCCCTAGAATACCCTCACCAAGCGGATGGTGGCATGCCGCGATTTTTTAAAGAGGCGGTCATGTTGAAAAATGAAAGGCATTACGAAAATTATCTGTAATAGAAAATGGATTGACAGGTGTAAGTTTATTTTACGTTTAGATTGAAAAAGACTCTTTGGTTTTCGCTTAGTTTCGACTTTTGACATAAATTCTACTATTCTACATCACAGGCAGGCTCACAGCTCGTAAAGTTAATTCTCCTCCAATTATCTGGAAAAATATCGAGTGTTCCGATGTCGCTGTCGTTGATATTTTTATAAATATTCTCGGAATTGGAACGCTTCAACATACGCACTGTCGGCTTGAAAACGCAGCAATCGACGCTGAGCGTAAGTCGAACGTGCATTATGGCTTCGACCATGGCAACAGACATTTTGTTACGCAGTTTGTCCTTCACTATACTCAGTATAGAAAAAGCTCGACTGACTGCTAACTCGTGCTCGTACTTCGACCTTGAGAATATGTTTTGCTTTGTCAAACATGAACATAGTGATGCTCCTCATTGGCTGCAATTACAAATGCGTCGAAAAACATTCAACACCACCGTACTCATACCTCAAAGAACGTCTGAAGTCGCACACTTAGTTTGCGTGTTCGGCTTGCAGTACTCATAGCATGACCAATATTTCAATAATTAGCGATTTTTTTTTTACCCAGTATTACACTACCGTTCTTAAGTATGGAAACACTCACCCCAATGTCGAGCCATACAAAAAGTTCCATGCTTCTCCCAAAAATGATGACATTTCAATTTCCCAAGCGGCGTTTTAAAAAGGACATATTAACCTTCATTTACCATTTTTCAAAAAAAATTTACGATTTTCTTTGAGCCCGGTACGCACTTTGAAAGATGGTCGTTTTTTGGCTGTCTTTGGGGGGTTGAAATTTTAGCGCATGACTCGTAGAAAATTTTTTTAATTTTTTTTTCCAGTGCAAACTTGAGGCGGAGAGTAAAAGCTTCATTTTGCTTTTTTAAAAAGTTTCATACGATTTTTTTTCGCATAACTCTTCAACTTTTTGCAAAAAACGACCATATTTATAAAATGTAGCCTAATTCTGAAACTGTTAAGTTTTCGTGAAATCACCTAGAGGGTAAAAAGATGCATACAGTCATTGTGGATGCACCTAAATTTTTTCAGAAATAAAAAAAAAAATTCTTCTCAAAAGGCGACGAAATTTTTTCCTATTTTCAAGAATCGGGTCTCTTACCTGATCTGATTATCGATCTTTTTGTTGTTTTGCGAGGCTGACCCGAACGGTAACCATATAAGTTTTTCTCGGTCACATTGTGTCTCTCAATTGTCGTGTGCACTCCTTTTACCGAAATTTTTAATTCTCGAGCAATTTTCCGATACGAAATACCCTGTTTATACAGAGCAATTACAGCGCCACGCTTATCAAGATCGATTTCTTTTTTTCGTGCCATTTGAACGAAATAGAGAATTCGCAAAAATCGATAGATTTTTTTTCACGCATTCACATTCGAAACGTACATGAGAACCAACATAATTGCAATTTACTGTTAAACTAACAATCTCACGTAATTTTTTCAGGGAACTAATTTTGTAAAGGGCATGCTGGCGCACAACTTTTATGCTAAATATTTTTCTAAACAATTAGTTCCAAGGGAAGAAACTCGAAAAAACCACTTTTTGTTTGTTTAAATAATTTTCCTGGCTACAAAACAAGAGCTCCAGCGGGGTAAAATTGAGGGCATATTCGTGGGGGTCTATACTACTTAGGAAAAAATTGGCTAAGCGCTGGTGTCTTAGAATAGAAGTCAGTCGAAATGATGTCTATTCCGACTGGACTACGTGTCGTTTTTGGAAAGCACCACGTTCAACACTGTGTCACACAGTGTCGCTCTGTGTCGTAGTTGGAAAGCTCCCGAAGATGTTACTTTTATTTTTCTCAAAATATGAAGGATCTGAGAAAAACGTGTATCTGCTGCTTTTGGAACAGGGCCTTTATTTTCAAACACGGAGGGTTAACAATAATTCGAGTGGACGCACAAATAATAATGTTGCGAAAAAATAGCAGTCAGATGAATTATCGTCGATATATTATCGTCTTCAGTCAGACATCAAAGATTTTTTATGCAGTGGCTAGTCGTCCGGATAGTCGGATGAATAATATTCGTCCGTACACGCTTTATCCAATTATATCCGCTTTACCCGGACGAGCAAGGGTTGCTTATTCGTCCGGACATGCTTTGAGTAGTAGTAGTAGTAGTGACCCTTGTCGGGTTTTTATCTGGTGTGTTTTTTTCGTATTTCCTCTATTTTTCTTTATTTCCACTATTTGTTTCTTTTATTCCACTGTTTTTGTTTTTTCCACTACGCCCTGTGGACCTACATTTTTTACGTGGGTTCAGTCGTGGAAATAGTAGTAGGTACTTACCGTTGTGGAAATTCAGGTTCGTGATGTCATCTAAAAGGGTTAGTGAATCGTTAAGTTGACTATCTGATGAAATGAAAAATACGAAGCTATCCATGTTGCTCGCAACCGACTTGATTTACATACACACACACGTACATAGACAGGCACGCCCCACCTCCCGCCCCCAACGGAAACGTTGAAATGTTCGAAATCGCCGTCTACCACCATGTCGCATTTCTGGGAACTTGGAAACCCGATGGTCAGAATGTTTACGCGTGAGGAACTTTATTTATGACATTTCCAAAAAAATGTGATTTATGATCTGAAGCCAGAGACGTTGTCGATGGTCCAGGTGTTTGTGGGCTTAGCAGGGCTTCGGTTTAGGTTGAGTCGCGTCGATGGTTATGATGAATATGATGGTATGATAAATTTTACAAGTGGAGTTACAATGTCAAGGTAGTCCCGGGCTTACAAATTGGGTGGCGACTTTGAAAATATCACTTCTTGTAATGGAATAAACAACGTCATAAAGAACAAAATAAAAATTTCCATCGTTTTTCGGAAAGGCACTCAAACTGCAGAATAACCGAATCTATTTATGGCATATTAGAATGAATATGCTCCACATCTTTTGACCGATTCCTACACCCACCATTTTATTCATTTACAGCCTGACTTACGTAAGGACTCTCAGCGATATAAAAATCTTGTCGCTGATTCGAGCCACATAAAAATCCTGTCGCAGAGGCACATGAAAATCTTGTCGCTGCAAGTTATCTAAAAGCTCCGAATAACTCTTAGTGACATCAAGAACTTGTCGCTGAGCCACATGAAGATAAATTGCTGAGCGATAATATCTCTCAGCGAAACAAAAATCTTGTCGCTAAGACACATGAAAATCTTGTCGCTAAGACACATGAAAATCTTGTCGCTGAGGCAAATGAAAATCCTGTCGCTGCGAGGGCTCAGTGACATGAAAATCTTGTCGCGCAACCACATGAAGATTGATCGCTAAGCGATGATTTCTCTCAGTGACATAAAAATGTTGTCGCTGAGCCATATGAAAATCTTGTCGCCGCAAGGGCTCAGTGACATAAAAATCTTGTCGCTGCGAGGGCTCAGTGACAGAAAAATCTTGTCGCTGCAAGGGCTCAGTAACATGAAAATCTTGTCGCTGCAAGAGCTCAGTGACATAAAAATGTTGTCGCTGCGAGGGCTCACTGACATAAAAATGTTGTCGCTGCANAGACACATGAAAATCTTGTCGCTGAGGCAAATGAAAATCCTGTCGCTGCGAGGGCTCAGTGACATGAAAATCTTGTCGCGCAACCACATGAAGATTGATCGCTAAGCGATGATTTCTCTCAGTGACATAAAAATGTTGTCGCTGAGCCATATGAAAATCTTGTCGCCGCAAGGGCTCAGTGACATAAAAATCTTGTCGCTGCGAGGGCTCAGTGACAGAAAAATCTTGTCGCTGCAAGGGCTCAGTAACATGAAAATCTTGTCGCTGCAAGAGCTCAGTGACATAAAAATGTTGTCGCTGCGAGGGCTCACTGACATAAAAATGTTGTCGCTGCAAGGGCTCAGTGCCATAAAAATCATGTCGCTGAGCCACAAGAAAATGTTGTACATTTATTCCTTCCTGATAGTGAAGCATTTTTTTCCTGCTAGAAGTCAAATTTTTAACGAATTCAAAAAAATTGTCCGAAAAAGAAATTCTAAGAGAAATTCTAAAAACATTTCAGGCGATTTAGTGAAATACGCAACTCCTTGTATCTGTAAAATTTTCTATAAACCCTATCGTTGTTGTTGTTGTTGTTGTTGTTGAATCAGCACTTCTATTTCCGGCGTTGCAGGCGCGTTTGCTGCTCCACGTCGCGGTCGACCACGACGACGAGGAGGCCCTAACACGGCGTTAGCTTCCCTTCGTCTCCGAGCGGCTTGCCGACGAGGCACTTGATTAACGACTACAAATAACAATCTTAACCATCAATACAGTGATGAAGTGACATATTCGACACAAATCATATTGCTATCGACAGATTTTCGATGCATCTAGACACGTGATAGCTTTCCTAAGTCCCTTAAAAAAAATAGTTCAAATTTTACTCCGATGTGGTTGGTCAGCAATGTCTAACCCGTTATTGGGCAGTTTGATCCGATTTTCGGGACCCATAGCATTTTCGGCGATTTCGCCTTCTTCTTCTTCCGGAGGACCAACAGCCTCGTCCTCTACGTTCATTGGAAGAAGAACGAAATGAATATTGCCACTATTTCCACCGCCTATTTCAATTAATAGTTCATTAATAGTAATAAATAGTATTAACCTTCTCGAAGTTGTAGGTCGACGTTAATTTCCTCTCGATCGGCCCGAGGGATGCTCATTGTTAAAAAATCGAAAATGCTTATCCTGTGAATTGACAAACGTTTCATATTGTTAGCGTTATTACCCGTATATCATAGATTGAGTTTTGTTTTCAAGAAAATATCTTCAACCGGTTCGACTGTAGCAGTTCCTGCAGATGCGCGATGTGCCGATCCTTTGGCCGTTGAACGGTTTGGCGTTGAACATTTCGCAAGATACCAGCATCCATCTCTTGCCAATCGACGAGCGTCTTTTTAAGATACTTGGCGAGGCGAGCTGCATTGAGAAATCACTTAACGCGAACTTCTGATGCTAAGAAGCAAAATATATGTAAGACGCATAATGATTCCATACAAATAAATATTGAAATGGATGGGTGAATGCCACCCAGTTTTCCTAATATGTGGCTGTGACATGCTTCCGCTACGTTGTTCGTTCGAACGCTAGATCCGAACACAGATACAACGTCTGCACGGCGCACCCAAAAACCATTCAAATATCGTTGGAATGTATTCAACTTTGCTTGATCCAGTGGTAATTCTTGGGCATATTCCATGACGAGCTGAACCGCAACAGCAAAATTAACAGCTGGTAACAGCGCAATAGCCCATGCCTTATGGAGTACGTTGTACCCATGTTCATTAAAGGGCAGGCGAAGTTGTTTCCATTTCCTAGTCACTGCCTAAAATCTTGCGCGTAAAGATAGAATGAGCATGAAAGTTTCTGTCGTTTGCGAATAACGAATTCTAACCCTCTGAGCCATATTGAGAAAAAACGCTGCGAATTTCGTCCTCATTCAACCGATATTTCCGAAATTCCATACCAACCTTCGTGTTAAAATACCTCATTTAAAAATAAAAAATTAGTGATAAATCTTGAAATTTGAGGAAGTTAGGCCGCCGACACCCTTCTTTTTTAATTCCAAAATGCCGTAGGATTCGTATTTTTTAGCAATCGCGACAAAATTGTCATAGAATGAAGAGCTTGTAAAGATTAACGTCTGTGCAAAACGGAAACTATGTATCTCAAATTGTTTTCAAGTTATAAACGTTCGAATTTTGCAGTACCAGAACACACACACACACATACACGCACGCGCGCGCGCACACACACACACAGACACACACATCCGGACATGGAAATGAGGAAAAAAGTATGGCTCAAAGATCTAATAAATAGCTGTTATTGTATAATACAAATTACTCGAATGAAATGGAACCAGCAGCCTCTTATGTGCACCTGATCGCCAAATGATGAACGGGTTGCTGTAATTAACCCCTGTTCGTAATCACAATTCACGGTTGTCAGAAAATTCGTTAACATTGGGGCTCTGGTTTTCACGAATTCCCACATGGCGCGATAGAAACTTGCGGTTCGCCGTTCGCATAAAACAAATAAAACTGGAATGCCCTGCAATAAAAAACGAATTGTTTATTAACGTTAATCAATAAGTTAGTCAATATTGGTAGTCAACAAATATTTACAGTGTCAGCTCTTCTCATGTGAACGATGAGCAACTGACAAGCTTGTGGTATTTTTGGAACGCACTGCAAATATAAATAACGTCACGAATAAAAAATATTTTTGGTGAATATATAGATGTGGTCCTTTTACATGCATATTTACTTATTTACTTGTAAATATTGTGACGTTGTCACAGAGTTCTGGACCCGCCAGCTGTCAGGCCGAGGCGGGAGCGACCGGTTCCCAGTCTGGGACCGGCTTTTTGTGTTTCTTTTGTTTTGTTGCAGCCTCCGACGAGAGAAGGACTGGAACCGACCGATCGGAGGAAGCACGACACGTCTCCGAAAATTTTCCCGAGCGCGAACGAGCGATCCACCGAGCGAGCGGACGTAAAGCGCTCGTGACCCAATTCGCGCGTTCGACCCAGTTTCGAGTCTTTTGCCCTCCCTCCCCTGCGTTTTCGTTATTTTGCCCCGATTTTCGCCCGATTCTCCCACAGCCCG
>JBAJMU010000347.1:1856-11996 GCA_037952995.1 Hyposoter didymator
TTTTTTTTGCTCACAGTTCGATGGTGATTCGCGATCTTACACTCCGAAGTGCCGCAAGTTTCGGATCCTTTCATTTAATCCGATTGCTTTACGACGAGTACATGTTTTACTTGATAGAGCATCAAGTTGCGATTGCGACGGGTACAACGCCCATAGCCGTGATGGGAGACGTGAGTATCGTTCGCCATCAAAATTATTCACTCGGAAAATAAAAAAAATGCGATTTTATTGTCTAGAGAAAAATCAGACTTGTCCGATTACGTGTTCTCTCAATCGCATCGAAATTATTGACTCGGGAAAATGAAGAACAATGCGATTTTATTATTTACAGAAAAATCAGACCTGTCCGATGATCAACGCTTACGGGACAACGTCGAACGGAGGTAAAGAACAACCGAACCAGAAAAAATTGTATTTTTAACCCGGCGCGTGCATACTGTGTCTTCGAAGTCAAAATTTTACACTCGAAATTGTCTCTTACCGATCCTGAGCAGGGAGAGAATTTTATATCAAAAATTACTATGCCACCATTGTTCCCTGGTACCATATCGTCCCTCTGACAAATTTTAGCAAAGACAGTAATTTTTCATTCGTACTTTATCGGGAATCGCGAAAATTTTGACATTTTTTGTCAAATTTTGACATTTTTCGTAAAATTTCAGAGGAAAAATTATTATGTATTTGCTCAAATTTCTCAGAGCGACGATATGGTACCAGGGAACTCTGAGAAATTTTAGCAAAGACATAGTCATTTTTCATTCATACTCTATCGGAAATCGCGAAAATTTTGACATTTTTTGTCAAATTTTGACATTTTTCGTAAAATTTCAGATGAAAAATTATTATGTGTTTGCTAAAATTTCTTAGAGGGACGATATGGTACCAGGGAACTCTGAGAAATTTTAGCAAAGACATAGTAATTTTTCATTCATACTTTATCGGAATTCGCGGAAATTTTGACATTTTTTGTCAAATTTTAACATTTTTTGTCAAATTTCAGATGAAAAATTACTATGTTTTTGCTCAAATTTCTCAGAGGGACGATGTGGTACCAGGGAACTATGGTAGAATAGTAATTTTTCAATTTTTCATTCGTACTTTATCGGAAATCGCAAAAATTTTGACATTTTTCGTCAATTTTTGACATTTTTCGCCCAATTTCAGATGAAAAATTATTATGTATTTTCTAAAATTTCTCAGAGGGACGATATGGTACCAGGGAACTCTGAGAAATTTTACCAAAGACAATATGTAACCCAGAATCCATTCGAATTTTTAAGAACTCCAAAAAACTTTGTAAATCCGATAATTCTCCGTGCACTCGAGACTCCAGTATCCACGCGCCGAGTAAATCGATTATTCCCACACAATACTAATCAAAATCCTTATTTCCAGACGTATCGAATCCTAATCAAACAAAACGCATGAAGCTGAGCTAACTGAGCGCCAGCACTCTATAGAATCTGCGATAAATAATCCTCACAATGAAATAAAAATATATATAGCTAAACAAGATAAAACCTGATTCGTACGAATGAGTGGATCAAGGCCTAACGCCGAACACGAGCTACAGAATTATTATTTTATATAACGAAGAAAAAACAAAAATGAAAGAAAGAAAATGCAGGAGTTGGTGTGCGAATGAAAAAGCAACAAGGATTTATTAATTAAGTCGATAAATTTTTACACAAACACATTGCATCGTCGATTGAACGATTTCGAGTCCGTGCGATGTATCCTAGAATTGTGTATATAATATATAAATCACATATATATATATATACATGAATAAACACGATTGGCGTGAATTGTTGTCGTGAAACGAGGACGCGGAGCCGCAAGTGTGAATGAATCGAGAGTTAACGATTCGGGCACGATTTTCGAGCAGATCGGGGTCCCGTCTAGTCGGATATCCATACCTTCGGAATTAAAAATCTATGGGACCATGAGAACGAAAAAAATGGGAAAAAAAAAAAAAAGTCATGCCCCCTCTTTGGAGTAAAGCGAAAAATGGCGAGGAGTTCCGATGACATTACGTAAGTTCTCGCCTCTTAATTATATAAAGGAAATTAAATCCGCCCGTACCATTGTCAAAAGTAACGAAAAGGAAGGAGAAAGATGAAGTAACGATGATTCTATTTATAAAAAGAAATAAGAAAAAGCACGCTGGGTCGACTCGGCAGAGTTAGCAACAAGGAAACATATTTTTTAACGACGAATCGCTTTATTTATACGTGGAGAATTAGGAGAAGCAGGAAAACGCAAAATGTACGCAAATTTTTGCGTATAAATCTTCGAGAGCAGCTTCCAGAATAAATTTGTGAAATGTGTCGCCAAGTCGTCGAATAACCGTGTTTGGGTTGGCTGAGTGGCGAGCCAATTGCTCGACGGTCATTAGTCTAGAGAGCACGATTGTTATAGTCTTTAAGAAACACTCGCGAGTCCTTGGAGTACAAGGACGAGAAATGGAACGACGATGAAGGAACTAACGGAATGATGCATTTTTAAAATCGCCACGATCGATGATTCAACTATTTTCCAAATATTGTTTGGAGACTTGAAATTGTTGGTGCGCACACACTCTGGTGCGAGTTTCCGCGTGTTCAATGGTCCAGAAAACTTTTATTCAATGCTTGGCGTCTCTTGGTTCGATTATTCGCTATCGACGTTTATTTATTTCGTTAAACAATGGCATTTGGTGCAAGCAGAAAGCAAAAAGCATTCCAGTACTGTAAATCACGGAAACTGCAATGAATTTATTTCCCAAACATCGAAAATAATATTGCATTGAAAATGGAGTTTAAATAATTGTTGTCGATGGGAAAAGACTCGACGAATTTGACGCGAAAAATACGTCGAATTATTTTTATTTCCCTCTAAATTAACCCTAGAACGGTAACCTTATTTTTTTTTACCTATTCCGGTAACTTGGGGTCTCAAACGACCCCAATATTCAAAAATGTATATCTCTGGTAGAATTCAACGAAAAAGGTTCTATTTGGGCTCATTTTTTTCGTTTCTTAATGCCTGATCACGTGAGCCTGGGGCGATTCTGCTTGGAGTCGAAAATTTGGATATAAATGCTGTAAAACGATGAAAAACTGGAGAAATTGGTGAAAGGCTGCGGCCTGGGGTCGTTTTCGACCCCGGGTTACCGTTCTACGGTTAAATTCGCGAGTTTGAACGTTATTTCCTACTTTTTCGTTGAGCTGCTGTCGCGCATATAACTGGATCGATGTGAAGATTAAAACCGCGTTTTGTAAAGACAGCACGTACTAGTCAAACTCTGTGTAGATTAAGCAACACACAAAATGAAAGAAAATAAAAACAGCAAGAACGATCGATCGCGTTCGAACGATGACGGAAAAAATGTTTCTATATAACTGTAATGAGCTTATAAATGTGTAACGAAGAGATAAAACAAAAGGTGAAAGATGAAATGGTGAAAAAAAGGGAGATGAAAGAAAAACTATCGATACCTAAGTGTACCTAACATGATAATCGCATATTTTACTATAGAAACTAACAACAAAACGTTAACAGAAATAACGATTATGATAATAACAATAATAATAATGGAATAGGTAACTATACGCAAAAAGAGAATAGGATTGCAATGCTGCTGCTACTGCTAAAGACAGAAGGGAATAAGTGCACGGAGATAAATGCGGGGAATTTATATCACGAATTACTATGCCCCATAGTTTTCTGCTGACAGTTTCGTCTCTCTGAGAAATTTTAGCAAAAACATAGTAATTTTTATTCAAATTCTATCGGAAATGGAAATTTGACATTTTTCGCCCAATTTCAGATGAAAAATTGCCTTTTTTATTAAAATTTCTCAGAGGGACGAAACTGTCGGCGGAAAACTATGGGGCATAGTAATTTGTGATATAACTTTCCTCGCATTTCTCTCCGTGTGAATTATAAATAAATGACGATATTATTTATACCGCCGGAGTCTGCAAGTCGCAATGACTACACGAACAAAAAACGAACAATATTGAAATACTTGCTCTGTTGAAACTTGGTGAAAGTAGAAAATATCGAAAGAGGTGAAAAAATTGATGGAAACGACTAAATTAATCAACGGTTCTGTTTATTGCAATTTTTTTTTTTTCGTTACGTCTTGAAAAAAAAACATGGCCGCGTAATCGAATTCATTGCACAGTATTTTTAACTTATCGATATATGTTCACTTTTCATTATATCAAATAAAACATTCCACGAAGTCATATTTCATCCATGCAATCGTACCTTTTGTATGGTAAACGCGTTGTACTCCCACTGGAAATGAAATTTTGTTGAAAATGGTCGATATTTTGTTGAATACGTTAAACTAAATATTTTTTGATAATTTCAAAATTTTCGCTATTTTGGCAGTATATTTGGTTGTTAACGGAATTGTCATCGAAATTTACGAGTGGAACGAACAAAATTTGCTTCCGAAGAGACTTTCTAAAATATTTTTTGCTGCATTGACATAACTTTTGGAATTATTCAACAAAAACGTTTAGTCGAGCGTATGGAACAAAATGTCCATCTTTTTCAACGAAATTTTGTTAAAAATCGTCGATATTTTGTTGAATACGGTAAACTAAATATTTTTCGATAATTTCAAAATTTTCGCTATTTTGGCAGTATATTTGGTTTCTAACGGAATTGTCAGCGAAATTTATGAGTGGAACGTAAAATTTGCTTCCGAAGAGACTTTCTAAAATATTTCTTGCTGCAATGACATAATTTTTGGAATTATTCAAAAAAACGTTTAGTCGAACGTATCGAACAAAATATCCATCTTTTTCAATAAAATTTTCTTTTCAGTGCAGTTTCGGTTCAACTTGATTTTATATTTTTTTCTTGAATCTAACGCTATTTAGTAATTCAGTAAGAAAATGGCAGTCGATGGATCGCGAAGGAGAAACATATTCTTCGTCGTTATGCCTCATTGTCGTCCTATGTGTGGAGGAAGCCGAGTATTATTTAAGGCCGCATGACAAATGCGATAATACACCGAGATTACACTTTTGGGAATATCAGTTTTACGTACAACGTGCATAAAAGATATTTTAATACGTCGCCCGATGTGCGATCCAACGATATGCTCGATAAAATAAATTATTTAATATCGCAGCTTGGATAGAATTATTTTTACTGAACGACTAACAAATAATGCAGCTCGAGTCCTATTGCAAGACCTATTATACACACAATATAAATAAATGAAATTGTATGAAACATGGAGAACTATATGTGCGTGTGAGTATTGCAGGAAATTGGATTACATATGATAAATATATGTTTAAAAATGAGACATTGCATCGTGCGTACAGCAGTCATTACAAAAACTCTCTAATCCGAATCGATCGAGCAAATAATTGTGGGAACGTGGAGCCTCTTGGAAAACGATGACTCTGAAGTTTGCAACGTTGAGATTCAGCCAAAAGTATTTTGTATATTTATTATTTAGTGAATTTTGAAAATCATGCCAATTTTTCGTGACGATTGAGTTTCTAGGTCGCAAGAGAGAATCGTTTTATTGTCCAGACCAAATATTGAATAATAATTATGAGCTCTAATGAAAAAATAACAGAATTTCGTTGCATTCCTACGATGCAAACTTCAACATCATTTTCAATCATGACTCTGAAGTTTGCAACGTTGAGATTCAGCGAAAAGTATTTTGTATATTTATTATTTAGTGAACTTTGAAAATCATGCCAATTTTTCGTGTCGATTGAGTTTTTAGGTCGCAAGAGAGGATCGTTTTATTGTCCAGACCAAATATTGAAGAATAATTATGAGCTCTACTGAAAAAAGAACGGAATTTCGTTGCATTCCAACGATGCAAACTTCAACATCATTTTCAATCATGACTCTGAAGTTTGCAACGTTGAGATTCAGCGAAAAGTATTTTGTATATTTATTATTTAGTGAATTTTGAAAATCATGCCAATTTTTCGTGACGATTGAGTTTCTAGGTCGCAAGAGAGAATCGTTTTATTGTCCAGACCAAATATTGAATAATAATTATGAGCTCTAATGAAAAAATAACAGAATTTCGTTGCATTCCTACGATGCAAACTTCAACATCATTTTCAATCATGACTCTGAAGTTTGCAACGTTGAGATTCAGCGAAAAGTATTTTGTATATTTATTATTTAGTGAACTTTGAAAATCATGCCAATTTTTCGTGTCGATTGAGTTTTTAGGTCGCAAGAGAGGATCGTTTTATTGTCCAGACCAAATATTGAAGAATAATTATGAGCTCTACTGAAAAAAGAACGGAATTTCGTTGCATTCCAACGATGCAAACTTCAACATCATTTTCAATCATGACTCTGAAGTTTGCAACGTTGAGATTCAGCGAAAAGTATTTTGTATATTTATTATTTAGTGAATTTTGAAAATCATGCCAATTTTTCGTGTCGATTGAGTTTTTAGGTTGCAAGAGAGGATCGTTTTATTGTCCAGAGCAAATATTGAATAATAATTATGAGCTCTAATGAAAAAATAACAGAATTTCGTTGCATTCCAAAGATGCAAACTTCAACGTCATGGAAAACAAGTCATTGAATTTTCAGATTTATCATCCTTTCGGAAAATTCGATTATAGTCACACCCCGAAATTTTCTCTGAACCCATAATTATTTTCGTTTTATCGTATTTTGCGATCGATGATGAAAATTTTCCCTCGGCGCACGAATAACCCTGGCAGATCATCATACGAGGCACACAATTCATTTTGTTATCCTTGGCATTTTTATTTCGATGAATCCCATGATCCTCGTCCCAACCGGAAGTGCATGAGAAAATCGTTTCCTGCTCGTTCGTCTCGTAAAAATTTGAAGAACTTTGCTACGTTTTGTGTCGGGATTTGACATTTTTTTATGATTTGAAATTATAAAATAAAATCTCTCAAAATCCAAACCTACGAACACTTTCGAGTTAGACAGAAAAAAAAACTTTGTTACAGTCAAAGTTTCCGATATTGTTTTTATTAATTTTCTAAATATTGTATTTTATTTCCGGCTGCGGCCGGCGGTTCCGTAACCCATTAGCATGCACGACTTGGGGAAGGCCCGATCATAAAACCATTTGAATGAACGCGTGTATAGACGAAAATTCACAGAGTTAATGGGACGAGGACGAGACTATAGCTCGTCGTGGCCAGGTAGCGTCTCAATACATAAGCGAGGCCACGCTCAAGCGATCGCGGAACCATCTCGACCGATGAAAACAATGAAACTATAAAATCTATTGAAATTTTGGGCATTAGTAAAAACCATTCAAACTTCCACGAATGTGAACTATTTATATTTCAAAAGAACGCTTTTTGCTTCGATTTTGGAATAACCGCCATGCGCCAATGCAAGTCGCGGTCACGCAGAATTTTCACGTTGAAATAAAATCAAGACTGTGGCCGAATGAAATTTACACTAATATTTGTCGTCTCCGAAGAACGGAAAACGTCACGAATCGCATCGACAAAAGACTAAAAAATTTGCACTTTTGGCAATGATGAAAAAACTTGTTTTTTCTTTGTTCATATTTTTTACGAATATCGTAGAGCAAAACGATCGCTGCATCTCGATTTTGGACAACGGAATACTTCGGAATACTCACCATCGATGCTATTTTCAAGTTTCATGTCATTATAGGCGTTTGAATTGTTTTATAGAACGTATTATTTTCATAAAGCGTCGAGCAACACACGCGTTGCATTTACACCTGGTGGCGGAAAGAAGAACCGCGCTTCAAGACGAAATTTTGAGGACGGTCCCACCAGCGATGTTCCTACGCTGTGTCCACTCGTTCTCTCTAGTTTCAGTAGTCTCCCTGGTGCCGGCTCTTCACAGGCGCATAACCGGTAATGGTGTCAAGCGCGAATCAAAGGGACGTCCCTTGCGTGTGCTAGCATTATCCACGCACCTCCGATTCGTTCGCCGTTAGAAATATAACAATTTGATAATTGGGGGAGGGGCGAAAATATATATAAGCGTGTGAGCCGCGAGGTTACGTGTTAGTGTTTGCGGAAGTGAAGAAAAAATAAAAAAGCTTGCGCTGCGTGCGGAATTGGCCTCGGTGCATTGACGAAACTTGCGGGGTTATAAATCGCGCCAAACGGTCGAACCCTCGCTCGCGCTAATATTTACCTATTTTTTAACGTAGCAGAGGCGACAAGCTTTTATATACATATGCCGAAGAGGAATAAAAGTTGGCGCAAAATTACCAATCTGGCCAGCAGTTTGCTCGATCCTCCTCGAGCTGAAGACACGGTGGATTGACAATTCTCATTTCGCAACGCTCATCCAGACACTCATATTTTCATCATTACCAGCAGGTTGTTTTCAAATACCTTTTTTTTCTTATACCTTTTTACCTACGAATGCACGATCCGTCGAATCCATGCCACAGTATTTTCTCGCATTGTGCGTGGAACGCTTTCCCCATACATAACCTCACTTTATTCATTAAAAACCCAAAATCCATACGAGCTATCGCTATTTTGCGTGCATTCGGAGTATCAATGTCATGTTTTCTAGGTTATCAAACATTCTCGATTATCATTACCATTCAACGATTCCCATAAACTGCCTTTTGCAGCTCGATTTGAAATAAAAAAACAAGAAATTCATAGCTTTCGGAAAATACATCGATTGGTCTCGTGACTTTTCATTAAAAACTAAATAAAAACTTGGATCTGATCCTCCAGCAAACAAAACTCTTCCATGTTCATTATCCACGATATATAACTCGAAAGTTGCGATTAAAAGGTTCCGATGAAAATTAACTCGTTGTGTGACTCGGTGCGTCATTTTTATCGACTAGTACGAAAGACGCGGCTGCAAGTTTTCTTGGTTCATCAAACAGAAAGAAAGAAAAGCTCATATTTCTCCTGTCGTATGCTCAAAGTTCAAAAGTCAATTACTCTGTTTCGTTATGAAAACTCATTAATTATTTATGGAGATTCGTTTAAATGTTTCAAGTCCTTGAACTTATTGCGATTGGCACGTGGTAAAGAACCAACGAGCGAATATTTCTGCTCCGTCAAACCGCGAGAGAAGTTCTATTTGCGACACTTCTCTTGCACCCATTTGGGTGAAAAAATCAATGCGATTGAAAAATATCTGCACGGCGTCGCAAAAAAACAAATTTCTGTGATACTCGATATTCTGATTTCAAAAATCTAGATTTTTCACTTCGAAACTCCATCCGGCTTGCAAAAAGCGATCAATCGCACTGCAGATATCTCCAAAAATTTAACTCGTATCCCCCACACAATTTTGCTCAGAATATCGATATTCTGCCTCAAAATTTCAACGTACTTTTTGCTCGCATGGGGGAAAATACCAAGAATATCATCCGGCGTTACCATTCCTCAGAATCTGCTATTTTGTATTATCTCAAAAAAAAGAAACTATGACGAAAATGATAAAAAATTGAAAAATTCAACTCAAATTATGATGTTAAAGTTTGCATCGTTGGAAAGCAACGAAATTCTGTTTTTTTGTCAGCAGATCTCCCAATTATTATCAATATTTGGTCTAGACAATAAAACGATCCTCTCTGGCTGCCCAAAAACTCAATCGTCACGAAAAATTGTCGTGAACTTCAAAATTCAATAAATCATTGATAGAAACAGTATTTTTTGTTGAATCTCAACGTTGCAAACTTCAGAGTCATCTCAAATTTCATGGTCCTGTAGATTGACAATATTTTGGACAATGTGATTGTGTCCGCTGACTGAAAGAAACATTAGGCACGTGCTGGTTAAAATATATCGAAGCATTTTTCGATTCATGGAGTATATTCGAATGCAAGGATCTAAATATACGTTTTGCTTTATTTTCCAGATTGGGTATAAGGGAAAAGAAATAAATTGTAAAAAATAAAATAAATAAATTAAAACTAACTACATGACGAAAATGATAAAAATTTGAAAAATTCAACTCAAATTTCATAGTCCTGTAGATTGACAATATTTTGGACAATGTGATTGTATTTGGAGAGTGGAAGAAATATTAGGCACGTGCTAGTTAAAATGTATGGAATCATTTTTTTATTCATGGAGTATATTTGAATGCGAGGATCTAAATATATGTTTTGCTTTATTTTGCAGATAGGGTATAAGGGAA
>JBAJMU010000349.1:0-11868 GCA_037952995.1 Hyposoter didymator
ACCGGATGAGAGGACTCGATGTTTCCTCATCACCAGGTGTCCTACGCTGTAGCGGGTATCTTGGCGATTTTTATTGTAATAACGGGCCTGCCGCTTCGCGGCTTGTTCCAAATTCCGGTTGACCCAATCGTGGATGAGTGGAAGCCGCTTCATGCGGTCGTTCCACAGATTCGGGTCACCAGGGTCTAAGGGCTGAGGATTGGGATCTTTGTCTCGAAGAGCTTTGGCAGGACGAGGGCTGCGTTCCAAGTTCAAAAATGCTGGGGTCATCATTGTGGAAGACTGAACGGCTGTGTTAATCGCAAAGCACAGCTCGGAAAAATGCTTGTCCCAATCTCGCTGGTCTTGTGGGATAAAGGTGCAAATCATCGTCTTAATGGTTCTGTTGACTCGTTCAACAGGGTTTGCTTGGGCATGATACGGAGGGACTGTAGTCTGATGAATTCCTGATTGTTTAAGTTGGTTCGTGACGAAGTTGTTAACGAACTCCGTTCCGTTGTCCGTCAGCAAATACTTCGGGCACCCCCAACGATTGAGAACCAAACTTTCGAATGCCGACATCATCGTTTGTCCGGTGGCAACTCGAACGGCTTTGGCTTCGACGAATTTCGTAAACAAATCCTGAAACACGATAACATAACGATTCTCGTACTTACTGGGAGGGAAAGGACACATGACGTCGGCGGTGACAACTGTCCAAGGACCAGAAGTCGTGCGCTCTCTCATAAGGCCACTCGGCTGTCCTTGAGAAACCTTATGGAACTGACACGCGGGACATCGTCCGACGTATCGTGCGACGTCTTGAAAAATACCAGGCCAAAAGAAATCCTGAGTGAGTCGATGGTACGTCTTGTCGACTCCAAGATGGCCAGATTGGGGACAGTCATGGCCTTGACTGAGGGCTCGAGGACGGGATTCTAAGGGGAGAACTAATTTCCAAGCGTCTAAATCGGAAAGGGCTGGTTCAATGACAGGTTCAATTATGGTAATAGACTTTGTCTCATAAAATTTTCCAATTGGGGTATTTCCAGAGGAATTCTCTAATATTTTTCTTTTTGTCCTCGTACCAAGAATCGATCGCATTACCCAAAGCACACAAGGCTGCGTCGGTCGTCTCGTACATACGAGAGAGGGCATCGGGGACTACATTAAGGACTCCTTTACGGTGGACAATGGTCATGTCCAGGGCTTGCATGGCGAGCGCCTATCGGGCGAGTCGTCCTGCGGGGTCTCGAATACTACGGAGCCACGTGAGGCTACTATGGTCGGTAATGACCGTAAAATGCGTACCTTCGATGTAAGGTCGCAATTTCTTAACGGCCCAGAGAACAGCGAGACACTCACGCTCTGTGACTGTGTATTTTCGTTCCTGGGACGTCAAGAGTCGACTCGCGAAAACGATCGGGTGCTCGACGCCGTCAACCTCTTGGGTTAGGACTGCGCCGATGGCCACGTCGCTCGCGTCGGTCTGGACTGTGAAGGGCTTATCGAAATTGGGGCGAATCAAAATGGGGGTTCGGGTCAGGGAATCACGGAGAGTCTCAAAAGCTTGTTGTTCGGTGTGTCCCCACGTCCAGGGAACATCTTTCATGGTTAATCGGGTCAAAGGGGCTTTATCACGGGAGATGTCGGGCAAAAATCGGGCATACCATCCGACCATTCCGAGGAATCGCCGGACTTGCTTAATGTTGGTGGGCGGAGGGTAATTCACGATAGGGGAGATTTTCTCGGGGTCAACTTTAAGTCCTTCGGGGCCAATGACGTATCCAAGATAGGCCACTTACGCGCAGAAGAACTCGCTTTTCTCGCGGTTGATTTCCATCTTGGCGTCTCTAAAAGCTGTCAGTACGCGTCGGAGATAGTCAAAGTGTTCGTCCTCTGTCTCCGTCGCGATAATGACATCGTCCAAGTAAGCAAAAACGTGGGGTTCCCACGCGGAATCAGTTAATCTGTCCATTAGTCTCTGAAAAGTCGCGGGGGCGTTCGTCAGTCCAAAGGGCATTCGTTTGAATTGAAAAAGTCCGCGTCCAGGGACTGAAAAGGCGGTTATGGGGCGACTTGAGGTCTCAACGGGGATTTGGAAGTAGGCCTGGCTCAGATCAAGTTTGGAAATGTAACGGGCTGGTCGCAGTCCGTCAAGGATACGGTCCATGTTGGGAACGGGATAGGCGTCTTTCCGGCTCACTTTATTGACGTCTCTAAAGTCGATGCAAAATCGGTATTTCCCGTTGGATTTCGTAACGATCACGGGATTACTGAGCCAGAGACTATCGGCTTTCTCAATAACTCCCTCCTCGAACATCTGATCAACCTGTTTCTGGGCGACCTTCAGTAGGTAAGGAGAAATTGTACGGGACTTTTGTCTGATCGGGGGATGTCCTTGGACATCGATCTGATGTTCTGCTAAATGGGTCACACTAAGAAGGGTCGAAGACTTAGGGGGAATTAATTCATCTAAAAGGGCGGTAACTTTTCGGGCTACCGAGTCTGTTGCAATTGCCAGACCGGCGAAGGGGGGATAGGCTCTCATTGGGTGGGCTTCAATATCTTCTGGGCCAAAGGAATGGATGGGACCGTTTCCGACTCGCCACGTATCGTCGCCATAGTTGACACGAAGGTCGAGTGCCCGAAGGAAGTCGATCTCAAGAATACAATCGTATCCTAACGAAGCTAACCGAGTACGAAGGCGGGCGGTTCGTCCACCTATCTCGTACGTGAGATCCAATTCTCCAAACACGGGAAGTACGGTATCCCCGGGAATTAATACACCATCCGAGGATGGGGACAAGTAGGGCCTGAGGATCGCTGCCAGGCCTTGGTCTAGGTACGTGCGACACGAACCTCCGTCGACCAAGGCACGACACTGCTGACCCTCCACTTTTAACCAAAGGAAATGTCGATTATCGACGTTCCGCCGTTGGAGAGCAGCAAGCATCTCTCCGAACGCGGCGGGATCAGACGGGGGAATTTCTTGGAGCTGAGGGGGACATTCTTTTGGGGGTTCTGGGGTTGAACTTCTTGATTCGGACGGGGACAGGGGTTTGGGAGGATTCAGCGGCGAGTGGCTCGGATCTTTGGAACATCCGGGCTGCGGCTCGCCCTCAGACGGGGATTCTTTGGGTTTCTTGCCAACAAAAAGGTCAAGGGTTTCGAAATCGCAAAAACTCAATTTTACGGGGTTCCCGAAATTGTCTTTGTAAGGGAGACTGATAACTCGACGAGGGACAGGACCGGGATGACTCGAGGATTCTGGGGAAAATTCTACTTTAGCTTTCGAAATGACAAACTCAGGGGGTTCGGGACTTGGTTTTCTTAACGGGGGTTGTTCTGGGGATTTTTCCAAGGGAGGCTGTTGCAAAACGGGATTCTCAAGGGATTCGGGGTCATTTTTCTTACTCGGGGAAGATTTTACAGGGTTTTTGGGCAAAATGGTAATTTCCAAGGGTTCTGGGGATTTTTCTAAGGGATTTCTTTTCTCAAAAGGGACGGGTTTCTCAAACTGGGGATTGGTTCGGGGCAACACGGGGTTTGGCCTCTGGGGGGGCGAGAACTTTACTGTCCCCCCGACTGGCCGTTTCCCGCCTGTCCTTTCGAACAGCGCGGGCACGTTCTGACTACCACGTCCGGGTAGCCGCAGATTCGGCAAAATCTACCGATGGGTTTGACGCACTCTCTCCAGAAATGTCCGGGGAGGCGACAATTGTAACAAGGGGCTGAGGTACTTTGCTGGGGATTTGTTCTTGGGGCAACTTCGGAAAGGGGAGGGATCACCGGAGGGGATGGCGTGCGAAGGGGTTTCTCCGCACTCGCTACCGCAGCGTAGCTGGGTTTCTGGTTCGGACGGGGTTGGGGTTGAGGATTTTTGGGGTTGGGGTTCTGTTGGGGAGGATTCGAATTTTTCTTGGGCGCTTTAGTGTCTTTCTGGGGTTGCAAAGCCGCGACCTTGCCTTGCGTGGCTTTGTCGGACGGCTTGTACGCACTCGAAGGGAATGATGATTGTCGTGCGCTCGGAGGAGGGCGATACGCCTTTGCTCGTTCCACGAGCTCCTCTCTGCGACGACACATCCGTTTTAGATCGAGATAATTTTGTATCTCGTCGCGTCTGATGTGGGCTGACAAATCGGGATGCAAATTGCGATAACAAATGTCCAATTGGGTTTCGAGGGAAAGGGGAGGATTAAACTGATCGAAAAGGGCTCTAATCTTCACCAAAAATTCGGCGACTGGTTCGCCAGGTCCCTGGGTACGAAGTTCCACCTCGTGCCTCAGACGATCCTGCAAATCGCCGTGTCCAAACTGTTCGCGGAAATGAAATACGAATCCTTCGTAATCATTCCAGTTGGACTTTTCAACGCGATGCCAGAGACGCGCAGCACCTGCGAACGCCTCGGGCAACGCGCGCAATAACTCGTCCTCAGACAAGTCCTGGCCCACGGCATACTCGTGAAGTTCTTGGAGGAACTCCTCCGCGTCCTCCTCGCGTTTGCCGGAAAATTTAGGGCCATACTTTTTCCAATGATTGCCGAAACGATTGTCTCGGCCCATTCGCGTGGAAGAAAACTCATTTTGGGAGGGCACATGGGTTGTCGTGGGAAGAGTAGCGGGTAAGCTACGTCTCGGAGCTGGGGGAGGAAGAGGGGGCAAACGGGTGCTGTTGTGTTGGGGTTGGGAGTTAGGAACTGTGTACGTTCATGTGAAGTCCCTTGGGTCGTCAAAATGGGGTTCAGGAGCGTCGGGAATTAATGGTCGGGGTCGGTGGGATAAGGGAAATGCAGGGAGATGTCGTCTTCTTGACTCAGGGGAAGGGGGAAGGGCAAATGTCACGGTAGGACCAGGGATTCGTCCGGGAAGAGGGATCAAGGGTTCGTGCAAATTTTAGGGGGATTCTTCCAAACTAAAATCGGAATCGAGGGAGATAGGGTCCTTGTAAGGACCTCTAGACTGACCGGTAGCCAACATCGGTCGGTTTCGGGGCGAAGGGCGAGGGGGAGACGAAGTGCGAGGGGGAGTCGAAGTCCGAGCAGGCGGGACGAGGCTTCACCTTGAGCTAGGCCTCAAAATTGGCCAAACCTCCGGAATCTCAAGAGCGTGGAGGAGGGTATGCGGTAGACCTCCTCGCTCGTCGAGGTCTTCGTCCCATGGGATCGGAAGGTGCGGGAAGCGGCTCCGGACCTCATGTCTCACGAGCCGGTCCCGAACTACTTCCGTGTCTCCGTCCAGAGACAGCCCCGCTCGGTCGCAACGAGCGACTAAGTGAGCAACATCCTTGATGCTACCAACTTCTTGAGTGATCGAGATTATCGTGGGGGCTGGGTCTGAAGCGGGAACGGGAGCTGGGGATGGAGGGGGATGGCGCGAATGCGTAGCGCCAGTAATTACAGCGGTTGTCATGATTGGGGCTGTACAGGCTGGGGTAGTAACCGTCACGGTCGAAACCGGGACTTCGACAGGGGAATCCATTGTAAAAAAGGGAAAAACAAGAAAAACTATGAAAAATGAAATAAATAAGATTTACTAAAAATTTCTAATTGGGGAATTGGCTAAACTAATTTATTTTCGAAGGGGAAATTTAACAAAATTTATCTAAGGATTTTTACCAAAGGAAATTGACTAAGTGAATTTATTTTCTAAAAAGGGAATTTTATTATCGGTGGGAAAACCGAAAACTCAAAGAAAAACAAAAATCAGGGGTAAAACTCGAATAATTAATGAAAGGGAATTTTTGATCGCGAGGGAATTGACGAAAATTATTTTTAACCGAATTGGGAGGGCAATAATATTTTTCGGGGAATTTTTAGGGCAAAAATCGGGTGAGGGGGGTTATCGCTGATGAGGGGAGAGNGGGGGGAGGGTAATATTTGAGTCAAGCAGCGTAATCGCGATACTCGACGAACACACAAAAAACGATAAATCGAAAAAAATAGTATTCTGTATTCGAAATAATATTCCACAAGTCAGCAAAATATCGAAAAACACAAGAAAAGTAACGAAGGACAAGTCAAGGTCGTCAAAACAAAGGAGTTAGCGCTCGGCAGTCTCGCGCCGAGGCGTTATGCAATCGTCGAACGCGAAAAAGGGAAGGGGGATCACTGGTGAGCACTATTTTACGCAAGAAAACAAAGAGACAGCAAAACACGAAAAATTCGATCGAAAATGTCGAAAAATCAATCAAAATGGCTGAATTTAATTAATTGGAAGTTTTTTCGTTTGTTAACGAAAGGTATCACACGGAAAGGGGGAAAAGGGGGGAAAGGGGGAAAAATTGACAACGATCGAATGGTTTTTCCAGGCCCCACGTTGGGTGCCAAAAATTTGTGACGGTTTCGACACAATCGCGAGAGAAAAGGAGGGGAAATCAAGAGACGCGGTAGCGGCTCGACGCCAAGTATTAAAAATAAAGTAAAATAAATAACGCTGAAAAAGGGATTAAAAATAACAAAAAGAAAATCTCGAATTTATTCAATGAATTACACAAAAAGGATAGAGCGCCAGCTGGTTCATTCGGTCCAGCAACCGTTACAACGAAAAAGCAGAATTGGCAAAAATAAAAACAATATTAAATTCTTTACTAAACGAAAATATTACAAAGGACTAGATCAGGGAGAAGCGAAAATAATCTTTTACTCAAGGACCAAGGGTCCCCGGAACTCAGGCGTCTTATAATACCAGTGAGATGAACAGGGAAAATACGAAGGAGCGAGCCACGCGATCGAACGAACCACGCGGACGCTTCAGTCGGGTTCCGCCGGTGAAACCCGATTAGGCGAGCGAAACGAAGATCTCGCTCGCCGGCGACACAAAAAACACGAATCGGGACTAAATTGAACGCGAAAGGGAAACGGGGCTAATGTTCGACAAGGGGAACACGCGAAAATATCGCGACGGGACTCGAAAACGATGGGGAAAGGCTCGAAAAATCGCGGGACGGAATTACGAAGCAAAAAGGGACAAAATGGCTCACCGGGGATATGACAGGCAACGGACTCGATCGCACAACACTCGTCGCGTCGACTGACCGACGAAAAACACTCTTTTTCGAACGAAAAGTTCGAGAAAATACGCGAAACAATGAAACGGGAGTCTGGGGCGAATCGAACAAACAAGGGGAAAATGGCGTCGCACGCCCGGCAAAAGATCGAAGGACTTACTTGGCGTCTCGCTTTTTGGCGAGAAAAGACGGAAAACGGTGCCGAGATGGTCCAAGAATGTCCAGAGAATAGTCCTTCGGGAAGCCGGGTCGTCGTTATGGATGTTTGATTGCAGTTTCACTCAAGAAAACTCAAAAAGGACACAGAAAACGGAGTGACGTGCGCACTGGGCCGAGTCCGAAGCGGAAGCGAGAGAATGCCGGGTGCTTCGCGAGCTCCCTGGCACGCGATTGAAGTTTCGCGAGGCCCGGGAGCCTTGCTAGCCAATCAGCGCGCGGCTTCGATGGCCGCGTTCGATTATTCCTATCGAGCATCGGCCCCGTGAGATCGCGCACAGGTGGCGCCAGCGGTGGCCGCGATGCGATTACTGGCGCCACGCTGGCTGCCCCAAGAGACCGAAGCTCGCCCAAGATGGCGGCGCCCACGGCTGTCAACAGCCGTGGTGAAATCGAAAGAATTTGGGCTCGGCAGTGTGCCTTGACGCCGCGGAACTCGCTCGATTCCCTCCGACCCGACGGACGAACCTTTGGTCGGAGGGACGATGAAAGACGCGAGCTCCGCGACTCGGCGATCGACGAAAAGTTGATGTGCGTGCGGGGCTGGGGAGAATCGGGCAAAAAAGGGGACAAAATAACGAAAACGCGGGGGAGGGAGGGAAACGTTGGTGAAACTGGGTCAAATGCGCGAATTGGGTCACGAGCGATTTTACGTTCGCTCGTTCGGTGGGTCGCTCGCTCGCTCGTTTTCGGGAAAATGTTCGGAGAAGTGTCGTGTTTCCTCCGTTCGGTCGGTCTCGTCAGTCCTTCTCGCGTGTAGAAGGCTGCAACAAAATAAAAGAACAAAAAGCCGGTCCCAGACGGGGATCCGGTAACTCCCGCCTCGGCCTGACAGCTGGCGGTTACGCAAGAACGGTGACAACGTCACAATATAAATAAAATGGTCCAGTGTACCAAGTATACATCGCACCCCATATTTAAAATTAAAGTTTAGACAGGGCATTGTTGAGAGCCACACAAATAAAAAAAAAACTTACCACTTATTTTTTGAGGTGTTTTAGAAAGTGTAGGTGTTTTTTGGCTGCTGGTCAATTTTCGCTTCTTTTGCGGTGGAGTAAGTCTGAAGCTGCTCTCGTCATCTGGAGAATATCACAAGTCGAAAATTCAATACAAGTAAAATAGGATAAAATATTCATGTCATCATTGAATTCTTCTAATGAATAGTATAAAATAGAAAAATATGAAGTTACGTAATCGTAATACTATACCTGACATGTTGTCATCATTGCCTGTTCGATCAGCGACGTCGGGATGTTCGTCGACTTCCGTGCTGACAATTTCGGCTTCTCTGTACGCCCGCTCCAAACGTCGCATCCCCTGGTCGAAGGTTTCTAGCGCATGTATGGAAAGTCAATTGATTAAATTTTGAATTATTTATGCAAGAAACTTAAGGAAGAACTCGAGGTAAATCTCAAACTAAAATTGTACACAATGAGAGTTTTCTCATTGTTTTGAAATTTTATATACCTGCATTTTTTATGTGTTTAACCGGGTACAGCTGCCAATCGGTTTCAGGTCCTTTGCCGCTCTTTATTAATGGGGGAACATCCTCGACTTTGTAGTAATAATAGCACATCCATGGATCTTTGTCGATCTGCAGCCAGGAATTTGGTACCAATTCGATGCTAAATTTGCCCCCTTTTTTCTCATGTAGAAATGACACGACAGTGTAGCCCTTATTTTGAGGACTCTATAATGACAAAAATTGTGATATGATTCATTTAGAAAAAAATCGATGATCGGAAGCACAATCGGGGTCGTCTTGGTGATCGGCTTGGGTCCAGTACTGAGCCAACAAAGGTAAACATTGGGGCAAGGGTGGGCCAGATTCGCCATCATAGACGGAATGATTTTACCAGCCTAATTTCGTTACCGGTGAAATAAATCGAATTCATTCGGGGGATTGAAAACCTATTAAAATTTAAAAAAAAATAAAAACGCCAATGATATACGTGAAAAAAACCGTGCAACTAATTTTAATAGTTTTTCCATCCCCCGAATGAATTGGATTTTTTTCTCCTGTCACGAAATTTGACTGGTAAAATCATTCCATCGATGATGGCGAATCTGGCCCAGTTTTGCCTCAATGCTTGTCTCTACTGGCTCGAGACTGGCCCTATACCGAATGCTACTTGACCCCGATTCTGCACTTTTGCTTTGCAATGCAGGATCTTTTGCTATAAAAATATACCGGAAATGAATTACTGCCAATATTCGGGATAAAAAAAAAATCTGGCCCACCGATTGTTAATACGATTGTTTGTCCAAAACCAAAAATGCGTCGCGAGGTGTAAAGGTTACGACAGGATAAAGCAAAAGCGTACAATTGGGGTCGCGTGGTGTTCGATACGGGGCCAATCTCGAGCCAGCAGAAACGAGCATTGAGACAAAACTGGGCCAGATTCGCCGTCATAGGCGAAATGATTTTACCAGACTAATTTCATTACAGGTGGAATAAATCGAATTCATTCGGGGGATCGAAAACCTATTAAAATAAAAAAATAAAAAATAAAAACGCAAATGGAATACGTGAAAAAAACGGTGCAACTAATTTTGATAGTTTTTCCATCCCCCGAATGAATTTGATTTTTGTCGTACAAAATGTTCAATTCACGATGCTCTGTTTTAAATAATTTACATTGTTGAATGAAATCAACGTCCGTTATTATCGTTCGAAAGAAAATAATTAATTCCTCTTACCCCTTCATTTTCATCGCTTGACGAAACCATCTTGCATTTTTTTTTCACCGTATCGCAGTGCACTGTCTTCCTTTTGTACCGTCCGATCCGAAGCGCGACGAAGACTGAAACGAAGCTCTCCAACCACCACGACTTGTTCGAACCTCGCACGGAAAAAGTATGATTTTCGACGCCGATACGATGACACGTCCGTCTAATCACGCATAAACACACTTTGTCTCTCAGCAACGATGTGCCTACTGAGCACTTCGAATTTCTGTAAATTATAACTTTTTTTCTTTTTGTCCGATCGAACCGAAGTGCTGACGAAGACTAATGTGAGGACTTCCTACACCGATCCTACGGGCACGACTTGCTCGAGCGATCGACACGCCGCGGACGTCTCGTGCGAACTCTAGAAATCACTCAGATATTCGACAGGGGAAAAATAATGATGAAAATGTAAAATGTAGCGACCAACTAAGATTCGTCTGTGGCGTATGTGTGGCTACGTAAGTGTGTGGCACCTGCGCTGCTTTGCACAAACACACAATCTTTGTCCTCGCTTGTATAAACGAACAAACTGCTCTCGAGTTCTTCCCGCGACCTCTACGTGCCTCTGTTAGTGGTCGAAAGGACGCACTATTTCAGCGAACCGCACGTCGTTTTTCGGGACGTATATTCATTTCTCGCACACTTTTTCTCTCGACCAACTAACAGAAACGCATAAGCGTCGAGGGATGAACTCAGAAGCAGTTTTTTTGTTTATACGAGCGAGAAAAAAGTAACGAGCGAGGACAAAGACTGTGTATTTGCGCAAAGCAGAGCAGGTGCCACACACTTACGTAGCCACACATACGCCACAGACGAATCTTCGCTCGTATAAACAAAAAAAAACTGCTCTCGAGTTCTTCCCGCGACCTCTACGCGTCTCTGTTATTGGTCGAAAGAGAAAGTGTACGAGAAATGAATATACGTCCCGAAAAATAACGTGCGGTTCGCCGAAACAGAGTGTGCGTGAGTGTATTATTCGTGTGCGTTCTATTCCTTGTTATTTCGTCGAAGGAGAACGAAGCTCCATGTGTGCTACGAAGCAGAATTTTTGATCACCGTTGGAAACAATGTGTGAAAAACGAAATAGAAAAGATTGCGTCTTGACGTGTTTCGCTTGTGCGGAGCGAGGTCCGCGAGGAGAAAACCAACGAGATCTCGGCCGACAAAAGTTTTAGCCCATGGAGCTCAGGCCTGCCAGGCCAGCCTATACTTTCGTTGATTTTTCCTCGCGGGCCTCGCTCGATCGCACGACCGAAACACACCAAGTCGCCATCTTTTGTATTTCGTTTTGCACACAATGTTTTCAACGGTGATCAAAAGTTCTGCTTCGTTGAGCTACTCAAACTTGGACCCCCTTTTTTGATTTTTCTTATTTTATCTGAAGTGAATCGATTGTGCGTCGTCTGTGGGTGTTTGTGAAATAAATTAAAACGTTTGTTCGATCATATCAACGCTAAAAAATCAAATTCAAAAAATGCCCCAAAGTTAGCCCCGAATTTTTTGATTTTCAAGTTTCAAGGTTTTTTCGGTGTCTTATCGTCTGTGCGTCGTCTGTGGGTGTTTGTGAAATCAAATTGAATGTTTGTTCCATCATATTTATGTTAATAAATCAATATCAAAAAATTTTCCAGTCACCCACCAGTTCAGCAAAAGGTTTTATTAGAAGACTTCCGGTCTGCGCAGTGTATATGCGCAGTTTCTCTGAAATCAGTCGGGGAATGGTCACGTATAAAAATGGTTTTATTGGAGGACTTCCGGTCTGCGCAGTGTATATGCGCAGTTTCTCTGAAATCAGTCGCAGCGAGCACATGTGCCGAGATTTTGCGTTTTGTTTTCCTCGTTGACGAGTCTAACATAACCCTAGTCGTATCTTGCAGAGAGTAAAAAACGATTAACGAGAGACTTTCGAGTGATATTTGCTCCGATTTTTG
>JBAJMU010000035.1:0-11086 GCA_037952995.1 Hyposoter didymator
ACATTTTAATCCTTGTAGTCCGGCCAAAACTGCGTCCATAATTCGTTGAAATGTCGGTGGAGCATTTTTGAGTCTGAAAGGCATGCGGTTATATTCGTAGTGTCCCATCGGCGTCGAGAAGGCTGTTTTTTGTTTATCCTCCTTGGCCATCTGAATTTGGTGAAATCCAGAGGCAAGGTCGAGCGTGGTAAAGTATTATGCCCGGCCCAGTTGGTCCAATATTTCGGAAATGTTGGGGAGGGGGTATGAATCTCCCTCGGTGACCTCGTTTAATTTCCGAAAATCCACTACGACTCGCTTGCGAATGTTGCCTTCGGCGTCGGCCTCTTTTGGAACGACTAGTAACGGAGCATTCCATGGACTTTTGCTCGGACGTATGATTCCGTCTTTGAGCATTTCTTTTGCTTGTGTCATCACTTCGGTCTTGTGCGTTTCGGATAACCGATATGGCCGTATGTTTACCGGCACGGTGCCTTCCCGTGTATGTATACGGTGTTTCACAAGATCTGTTGTCCCTAGTATTTCTCCCTCGAGATGGAATACGTCGGAATATTCGTTGCTAAATTCCCTTAAGAATTTTTCTTCCTCCGGGTTGATATGTGCTTGACTTCCCAATTCCTTCCAGAGTTTTTGTTGCCTTTCCTGTCTGCTTATTGCGTTGATTTCAGGAGTTTTTTCTTCCGGTTTGGACTCGTTTTGGAACTCTTCGATTTCGACCGTGGGCCGGTTTATCACGACCTCTTGTTCTAGGGAGTTCCTCAGGACAATAGGGCATGCGAGTCCTGTTGTGACGGTATTTCCGCCCATGGTGATGCCTGGCGATATTTCTGCGGCGATTACGCAACCTACCTTTCGTTACTTGGCTTTGGCGTAGTGTACGCTCTCGGAACGGGCTGGTAATTTCAGTTTTCCGTGTCCGTTAATTAATGGTTCGGTGTGTCCGTAAATTTTTATTGAACGCCCTCCGATTATGTCCACGTTGTGCTTTTCTATGAAATCCATGCCCAGGATTCCGTCGGTGCTGATTCCGATCGCGTCGTCGATGACGAAAAATCCGTGGCGCACGTTTATTGCTGGCGTTTCCAACACCAGATCCACTTTGCATATTGCGTGGAAAACGTTTCNCCTCAGGACAATAGGGCGAGTCCTGTTGTGACGGTATTTCCGCCCATGGTGATGCCTGGCGATATTTCTGCGGCGATTACGCAACCTACCTTTCGTTGCTTGGCTTTGGCGTAGTGTACGCTCTCGGAACGGGCTGGTAGTTTCAGTTTTCCGTTTCCGTTAATTAATGGTTCGGTGTGTCCGTAAATTTTTATTGAACGCCCTCCGATTATGTCCACGTTGTGCTTTTCTATGAAATCCATGCCCAGGATTCCGTCGGTGCTGATTCCGATCGCGTCGTCGATGACGAAAAATCCGTGGCGCACGTTTATTGCTGGCGTTTCCAACACCAGATCCACTTTGCATATTGCGTGGAAAACGTTTCCTCCGACCCCTTTCAGCTCGATGGTTGTTGTATGCTTCGGTGTCGGGAAAAATGGCACTTTCTTTTATTAAGCAGCATTGTGCTCCTGTATCGCCTTTGAGGGTGAGAACTTTCTCTTTTGCCTGCAGTGATGCGATATAAAAGTCACTTGCTGAATCCTCGGGATTTATGGCGCATATCTCGATACCTGCATGGGTTACGTTCATCCCATTCATTTTGAGCTGTCCTGTAGCTCGTTGCTCGGCGATAGTGCTGACGGTGAATCCCTGGCCAGCCTCAATGGAGCTGACGGTGAATGACCCTACTGTTGGTTTCTGGTCATTTGATGTTTCGCCTGTTGCGTTACGGGAACCGTTGTTGTTTTCGTTGCTATTCCCGTTGTTGTTTCCGTTGTTGTTGCGGTTGTTGCTACGGTTGTTGTTGTGACGGTTGTTGTTGATACGATTGTAGTTGTTATTTCCGGTTCGTCCGTTGAAATTTCCACGGTTTCTTCCGGACTTCCCTTGCTGCGAATTATTTTGGCTCTGGCCGGAACCGTTTTGGCCTTGGTTTCGTTGCCTAAGCCTACTACGACATTCCTTCCAATGATGGCTTGATTTTTTGCAGTAGGTGCAGGTTATTACTCCTATGTCACCTGTGGGAACGGGTCAATTGCTCCGTCCGTTTGACGAACTCGAGCTTCGGCAATCTTTAGCCGAGTGACCGGGTTTTTTGCATCTTTGGCAAAATTCTTGACGTCTCTCGGAGTGCGTCTGTTTCGCTACAGATTCGTAACCTTGCAGGACTGTTTCTTCGTTTTGGGCCCCTTATATCGCAGAAGTTAGGTCTGGGTACCCCTTGGCTTTAACGAGGATTCGATATTCTTTCTTTAGTCCTCGTTCGAAGTTGGATAACGCTAATTTTCTTACGTAGCGTTCTACCGCAAGTTTTTCTATTACAGAGGATTCGGATTCTATGCTCGCTTCGATTAGTTCCATGGTAAGGACTTGTAATCTTTTTCCGAAATCGGCTATGCTTTCATTAGGGTTTTGTTTGCACGTATGCATTTTCACTTGCAGGGCTTCTACAGTTCGTTTTACCCCATATCGTTCCGTTAAATGTTGTCTGAGTGCTTCGAATGTTTCTGAATTTTTATAACGAACGTCTTCCCGTGCGTCGTCTGTCAGTTTCGTTGCAAGTACGAGTTTTGAAAGGGTCTCTCTGTCACATTCGTCTACTAAGCTGTGGGCTAGTTCGTACGCGTCGAGTAAGGTTTTGGCGCGTCGAGGGTTTTCGCCGTCAAAAGTTGGGATAACGGCTCGTGCCTCGCTTAGGGACATTCCTCCTCGCGCCCTTCTTGGAGGGGTTTGGGGTGCACCATTATTTTGCCCACTTCCGCCTGGACCGGCGTGTGAGTCGTCGATATTTACGGTTTCGGGCATGTCGACGTAGTGCGGGATAATGGACAAAGACAATTCTGGTAAGTTGGTTCGATTGAAGCTATCGGTTTTTTCCGCGTCTCGAAAAGATTCTTCTGAATCGAGAGATTGATTAAGGGTGTCTGTGCTTCGATTTCTTTTAATATTTTTGACCGACGGGGAAAATTCGACTTTGGGGGAACGAGTAAAGGTAAGATTTCGATTGAAAAATGAGTCTAGGGACCGAGAAAGAGTACGTGTGCCCGGTAATTTTAGACGGTTTACAAGCTCGTCGTTGGTCATACGTATTTTGGTTCGCTCGCTATTTTCGCGACTGGTTTTGGCGGTTTACATAAGAAATTGTTCCGTCACTTACAGTAGGATGGTCTGGTAGATCTGCATGCTGCTGGTGATGCTGCTACCGTTGCTGGTCCACTAGCTGGCTTCCTCTCGAGTCTGATGGGTCTGCTTGGTAGATTGGTCCGCTCTTCGGGTGGACGGTTGTCGTTTTCCAGGATGTCGAATTCGAACAGCTTTGGGCCCGTTGTCCTCGTTCGACTTGTCCTCGGATACTTGGCTGATGTCGTCCTTTTTTGGCGTTGTATGAAACTTCCTTTTCACCTCAGAGTTGTAGTCGAGTTCTTGAGTTGTGGCAATCCCACCGCTGCCACCAATGTTGTGCCCGTGCAAATCGTCACGTGGGGACGAGTTTGATTGGGACTGATTTATTCGGGATATTGCCAAGGTTGGGTAAACTCCAACCCAATACTTTCAGTTTTAAACTACTAAAGTTTATTGTGGATAAAGTTCGTTACAATTGAGTGTAATTGCCTCAAGACCAATCGGTGTAATTAATGATTTGATATTTCGGTGTCTGATCGCAGAGTGTCCGTTTTGGGCGTTGCTTTCCCTTTTTATTAACTAGGGGTTTCCAATAGTTTGTGGAGGTGGTATTCATTGGAGGTGGTAATTAATTGGAGGTGGGCATTCGATCGTCCGATGCCTTGGGGTTATTGTACAGGTAGATAGAGGACGGTCGATGCTGAGTTTGATTGTCAGCGTTTTTGGTTTGGCCTCGAAGTTGGAGCAAAGTCCGCTAGACTTGCTGAGGGATGCGCTTTTGAAACGGCGCGTGCACGACATCCTGTTGCTGACGGGATATGATGGGTTTCATGGAATTGGTTGCTATGCGGGCGCAACAATATTCATCTGTTTGAGTTCCGCAGTTTTTACTAACATTATTTGCACTGTCTTACCAAAATTTATCTCTTGTCGGGGTTTGCTCAATTTCAATTATGTCTCCGTTATTTTCGGGTATTTGTTCTTTTGAGGTTTCTGTTCCACTACTTTCCAGTGATTCGTCTATTCCAAAGGCGAATTTTAAGACATCTTTAAATCTTCTCGGCGGTGAAGGTCGAGAGGGGGTTTCCGTCTTTTGAGGACTTACTCTTTTTTCTGCAAGACTAGGAAAAGCGCTGTTGCGAGCCTGTGCGGCTGGAGGTCGTTGCTCCGTGTCAGATGAGTCGGATGCAGTCTCAAGTGGAGGGGCTTTCTCACGGGTTTTGGGCACTCGTACTGCCACCACAGGAGGTGGTCTGTTTATGACCTTACGGTTTCTTACTCTTTCGGCAATTGTGGCACCGGGTAAATTTGATTCTTCGAGTACTGTGGGTAGAGGTTTGTTTTTGCTACCAAGTGGTCGTCCAAGCTTTTTTATGGGGTTTAGTGCAGTAGCCCTTCGAGGGACTACTCCCGTTGTTGTTTTCTTTGCAGCAGATGATATAGGTAATATCGTAACTTCTGGTGTCACGGGATTTCTTGAGAGGGTGTCGGCATTAGAATTTTATCGCCCAGGTTTATGAATGAAAGTATATTCATATTCATGAAGTCTTATTCTCCACCGAATTAATCTTTGAACGGGTAATTTTACTGAATCGATCCATTTCAAAGGTTCATGATCGCTGTCGAGCGTGAAATGTCGACCATATAAATAAGGTCTAAAATGTAATATCTCGTATACTACTGCGAGACATTCTTTCTCAGTCGTACTATAATTTTTCTCGGCTGAATTTAAGAGTCGCGAGAGATAAGCTACGGATTTATCCTCTCGAATTTTTCCTCGGCTTAAAACCGCTCCGATAGCGTAATTTGAGGCGTCCGTAGTTAGAATAAAAGGTTCTTCGAAATTTGGATATTGTAATATTGGTGTTGAGCAGAGGGCTTTCGTTAAATAATCAAAACTCTTTTGTTATGCGGATTCCCATTTGAATTCGACTTTTTTTTCAACAAATCGCTCAATGCTTTTGCTTCTTCCGAGAAGTTTTTAATAAATCTTCTATAATAACCGGCCAGGCCGAGAAATTGTCGAACATTCGTTACGGTTTTTGGTACAGGAAATTTATCAACGGCTTCTGTTTTTTTTGGGTCTGGACGAACGCCCTCGTCACTGATGATGTGACCGAGATAAGTTACTTCCGTGTTTAAGAATTCACACTTGTCTGGTTGAAGGGATAGTTTAGCGTTATGGAGCCTATCGAAAAGTCTTCTGACCTTAACTCCATGTTCTTTTAGTGAAGTTGCGAAAAGGACAATATCATCGAGATATATGAAAAGTTCACTGTCTTGTAATCCCAAAAGGTCTCTGTCCATTAAGCGTTGAAAGCTGGCGGGAGCATTTTTGAGACCGAATGGCATTCTTGCGTACTTGTAATGTCCGTTTGGAGGGCTAAATGCAGTTTTCTGTCCGTCTTTGGGATCCATTTCGATTTGATGAAATCCACTGGCTAGATCGAATGTCGAGAAGTATTTGGCTCCGCCAAGTCTGTCAAGAATTTCGGTAATATTCGCAAGTGGATTCGCGTCACTTATAGTTTTTGAATTCAATTCGCGAAAATCGATTACCATTCGCCATCGTTTGTTCCCTTTTGAATCGGGTTTCTTAGGTACAACCCACAAGGGTGAATTATACGGGGAGGCTGAATTTACGATTACCCCGTTTTCTAATAATTTATTTACTTGTGTATTAATTTCTTCTTTATGAGCTGGCGGAAAACGGTACTGCCTTATGGTCAAGGGAAAATCGTCCGTCGTTGGTATACTATGTTTTATTTCTGTTGTCGGGGGTAATTTATCGCCTGGCAAGTGGAAAAGATGAGGATACTCTTTTATTAACTCAAGCACGTGTTCCTTTTCTTTGGAGTTCAAATGGTCGAAACGGAGGCTCTCCCGGATTTTCTGATCTCTGTCTGACGGGGACTCAATTTCACTTCCTTCACTTTCGGGTTCAAAGAAATCTTCTGAACTATCGTAATAATCAAATGGTATTAATTCTTGTGGTGGTACATTAATTTCGGCGTCATCTTCGTAAGCGTTGCTTGCGAAAATATAGCAGGTTCCATTATCGTTTGTTACTAATGCGTTTCCCATAAATATGTTTTCTGGAGTTTGAATTCGTGGAAGGAATCCAGTTTTCAAATCAGTATTAGATACCTTGATCGGGACTTTCATGCGGGTCCGTGCTTTGAGTATGAAAGTCGTGCCTTGTTCGTTACCCATTTCGTAATGCGTGCTATCTGTATTCTCCGTAAAATGTTCGGGACTATTTTCGAACGGAATAGGGTTTATTGGTTTTGAATCAGTGACTAAGGTATTATGGTGAAAAGATAACTCTGCTTTTTCATTCTGTAAAAACTCTATGCCTATTATTCCATCTGCTGGTATGGCGTCGTTTTCGCTTAATACTTGGAATCTAGCTGGTTTATCGAACAATGTTAAATCAGTAGAACCTAGCGTATGAATCTTCTCAGGTGTTATTCCAGATAATGCGAGGAAATCATGGGTTGCTATTACGCATCTGCGTTTCAGTGCAGGCAATTTAATAAGGTTAATATCGGCGCCTGTATCTATTAGGAAGCGTCCGTAGCCCTTCTCAAGTTCCGGGTCTCGTAAAGTGATTATTGGGGAGCGTCCTTGGCCACTTGTCCATCTGACATATCTCCTGCTGTGAGGAATTTCACTGTCGGGGGACGCTGGTTTTGAAAATCGTCCGTCTTTGCGTCCGCGCGAAGGGCGTCTTGAGAGTTTTAATGATTGGAAGTGTTGTCTGGTCGAGGAGACACGGGTCTCATATTTTGAAATGCGTTTTCGCGTTTGTAGTAGGGATTCTGGTACATTGGGTACGCTCCTTGATAAAATCGGTTATAGTCGTTGTACGGAGGGTACATAGGAGGACCATAAGGTATAGGAGGATAAAATGGCGGTTCGCGAAAATGATTCGGAGGATAGTTGTAAAAATTTCTTCGTGGCGGATTTCTGTTCGGAAATCGTTGCGTGGGAAAATCTTCGCGCCTTGGTCTTTGATCACGAGGGGGAGTCGTATCGCGACGAAATAGTTTATTAAAATTTGAATTTTTATTATCGAAATTATTTCCTCTAGTTTCAAAGGATACTCGACGGGGTTCGTTATTCTCAGATCGAGGTTGATCGTTTTGTTCAATTGGAGTGTATCTCAATGAATTCGAATTTCGGGCATTTGCCCCTTGCACATCTCGTTCGATGCGTTGGACGACTTTAAGTGCGTCTTCCAGATTTTGAGGGTCTTGAACGCTGATGGCGTATAATAAATCATCAGATAATCCTCTCTTGAATGATTCTAGGGCTACCCCATTAAGTATGGGTAGCATGTGTGTTGCTTCTGCTTCGGTAAATTTATCTTTCAAAGCGGCTATCGCGCTTGTTCGTAATCTTTTAATTCGTGTATAATAATCTAAGACACTTTCATCTCGTCTCAATCGGACGGCTTGAATTTCTGCACAATAATAGGGATACGATTTCTTCGGTGAGAAGTATTCTTTTAATGCTTTGGATAATTCTTCAATTGAATCAATGGTTTTATCAGCTACCGCATCGCGAGCTGTTTCTTTGAGTTTTGAACAAACTCCTTTGAAAAATGAATTTTTAAGGCCTTCGGGCACAAATGTATAACCATTTTCTACGTCTTCAATGAATGATTTAATGGGCATATTTTTGCCGTTAAAATTTGGTACGTGTATCGATGCTTGTTGTAACGCCATACATTCGCCCATGCTTGTGAGCATAGCGTCTGTAATGGTTTGATGGTGTGCAATATTTGCAAATTCGGGATTCGCCATGTTTAATCAAATTGGTTAATCTGTTAAGTAGTAATTGTGATAGAACGTGTTGTTTTCTAGTGGCAACCAAGAGTAGGCATTTAGCGTACAAGAATCCCACCGCTGTCACCAAAATTTTATCTGTCACGTCCGAATGGCGTGAAGGAAAAGTCGGATGTTTGAGTGTCGAGCGGCAAACACTATGTTCCGTAGGCTTTTCGTACAGATGTCTATACGCAGTGCGTGTATATAGATATACTCTCAAGAGTATAGTGGGCGTACACTAATAGACTTCGAGAAGTCTTGCTTTTATCTAGGCTGCGACTAGGAGAGGGGAAGGGTGTGTGAAGCGAGTAAAGAGATGGTAGATTCTTTATGCACTTTCAATGAAACAAATATTAGTAAATATAAATGGTTGAATACAAACTGAATATAATATAATTGATTACGTTACCGGAGAGGTGTCCTTAGGTTATTCTTTGGTTGCATCTTACTTGTTTTCGTTGCTGTTGTGTTCAATGTATAACTTGCTTGGTTTAAGAAATTGGTATTTAAATGGAAGGAAATCTCTTGACTGTGGACGACAAACTGACCTACGGCTAACCGTTGTGACGTTGTCACCGTTCCGGCGTAACCGCCAGCTGTCAGGCCGAGGCGGGAGTGACCGGATCCCAGTCTGGGACCGGCTTTTTGTTTGATTTGTCTGTTTCAGCCTTCCACAGACTGATGCGACCGATCGGAGGAAACTACGACACTTCCCCGAACACTTTCCCGAGCGCGAGCGAGCGATCCACCGAACGAGCGAACGTAAAATCGCTCGTGACCCAATTCGCGCGTTCGACCCAGTTTCACGAACGTCTCCCTCCCTCCCCCGCGTTTTCGTTGTTTTGTCCCGTTTTTCGCCCGATTTCCCCCAGTCCCGCACTCACATTAATTCCTCGTCGATAGCCGAGTCGCGGAGCTCGCGTCTTTCATCGTCCCTCCGACCAAAGGTTCGTCCGTCAGGTCGGAGGGAATCGAGCGAGTTCCGCGGCGTCAAGGCATTTTCCGAGCGCGAGTCCCTTCGATTACGCCACGGCTGTTGACAGCCGTGGGCGCGGCCATCTTGGACGAGCTTCGGTCTCGCGGGGCAGCCAGCGTGGCGCCAGTACTCGGTCGCGAGGCCACCGCTGGCGCCACCTGTGCGCGATCTCGCGGGGCCGATGCTCGATAGGAATAATCGAACACGGCCATCGAAGCCGCGCGCTAAATGGCTGGCGAGGCTCCCGGGCCTCGCGAAACTTCGATCACGTGCCAGGGAGCTCGCGACGCACCCGGCATTTTCTCTCTTCCGCTTCGGACTCGGCCCAGTGCACACGTCACTCCGTTTTTCTGCTCTTTTCGAGTTTTTGTTGTGGAAAATTGCGATACAAATCATTACGACGACCCGGCTTCCCGAGGGACCACTCTCCGGACATTCTTGGACCATCTCGGCAGCGTTTTTTGTCTTTTCTCGCCAAAAAGGGCGACAATCAAGTAAGTCCTTCGATCTTGCCGGGCGTGCGACGCCATTTTCCCCTTGTTTGTTAGATTCGCCCCAGATTCCCGAGTCATTGTTTCGCGTGTTTTCTCGAACTTTTCGTTCGAGAAAGAGTGTTTTTCGTCGGTCAGTCGACGCGACGAGTGTTATGCGATCGAGTCCGTTGTCTGTCACATTCCCATTGAGCCATTTTATCCCTTTTTGTTCCGTAATTCCCTCCCGAGATTTTTCGAGCCTTTCCCTATCGTTTTCGAGCCCCGTCGTGATATTTTCGCGTGTTTCCTTCGTTGAACATTAGCTCCGTTTCCCTTTCATATTCAATTTAGTCCCGATTCGTGTTTTTTGTGTCGCCGGCGAGCGAGATCTTCGCTTCACTCGCCTAATCGGGTTTCGCCGACGGAACCCGGGTGAAGCGTCCTCGTGGTTCGTTCGATCGCGTGGTTCGCTCTTTCGCTTTTCCCTGTCATCACTGGTATAATAAGACGCCTGAGTTCCGGGGACCCTCGGTCCTTGAATAAAAGATTATTTTCGCTTCTTCCTGATCTAGTCCTTTGTAATACTTTCGTTTATTAGAGAATTGAATATTGTGTTTATTTTTGCCAATTCTGCTTTTTCGTTGTAACGGTTGCTGGACCGAATTAACCAACTGGCGCTCTATTGTTTTTTGTGTAATTTGTTAAATAAATTAGAGATTTCCTTATTGTTATTTTTAATCCCTTTTTCAGCGTTATTTATTTTATTTCCCCCCCTCTTTTTCTCTTGCGATTGTGTCGAAACCGTCACACCGTATAGACGCGACGCTAAGTGCGAAAAGAATGCGTTTGAGCAGAGATTCGTTGTATAATTCTAGATGGACAATTTTGAACTACTGCTAACAGTATAAACGTGTGACTCTAGGTACGGAACAGAAATAACAAAGATCGCGGAAAGACCCGGCCTTTTTGTAGGGCGAAAATATGGAAAAATAGAAGGGGTTTATGGGTTTTCTCGGAAGTAAGATCGTCGTGACCTAATTAGGTGAGCGGATGCTTCGTGTAGTTCATAGTGCAGTCCAGAAGTATAGCGGAAGCTAGATCAGTCTATATCCGTTTGGACACAAGTGTTTCGGTTACAAATTTAGTTCTACTCTGGAGCGTGTCATAATTTATGGTCGAACTCCCAAGTGTGGTTCGAACCATTCTCAGAAAAGAAACTTGTAGATCTATTCTATATATATTAATAGAAAATTTTTAACGTCGGTTGTGACAGACTTATACATAATATCTTACAAGATTTCGATATTTTTCGAAAAACTAAGATTTTCGAAAAATTCGAAAACCCATAAAATTGTAACCGTTCTACCGATTATTCCCAAATTCAATAATAACCTTCCTATCAATATACTCCATTTATAAAAAGAAAAAGTGATAATAAATCTCGGAATTTGCGAAAGTTGGAATGCCGACAACCATTTTTTCGAAAATTTCAAAATGCCGTAGAGTTCGTATTTTTTTAGCTGTTCTGTTCATACACACACACACACACACACACACGCACGCACGCACGCACGCAC
>JBAJMU010000035.1:11911-39029 GCA_037952995.1 Hyposoter didymator
AATTTTACAGTGCCAAAACACACACACACACACGCACGCACGCACGCACGCACGCACGCACATCCGGACATTTTTTGTAGATATGATTTTTCGACGTTTTAGGACATTTTAAGCACATTGACAATATAAACTGGAAAACAAAATTTTTACCGTCACATAGCTTCCTCTATGACGAAGCAAAACAGAATGGCACCAATCGCGGGATATTCATGGGAAAGTCTCCGAACAAGTCTGTCGTTTTCTTTTGGAAAACGTGATTGAAAAACAACAATGTTTTTTCTTATCATTTTTAAAGTCAGTTTTTATCGATTATGCGAAAGATCAAATCACTGGCGTATCTGCGGACGTCGAACCGTATAATTTGGAAAATAGACTGCTAGGAGAATTTCCAAAAAAAAATTGCCGTAGTATCTATTGTGACGGTCTGGCAATAATGGAAAGAATAGAGGTATCCGTAGCGCAGTGGTTAGCGCATCGGACTCCGACTCCGAGGGTCCCCGGATCGAGTCCCTTTCGGATCACCTTTTTATTCGCTATTATTGCTGGACCGTGCCTCGTCACACTATGAATGCAAAAAAGATTGTCAAACCGTACGCCGGAGTTTTGGTAAAAAACGATTTGGAAACTTTGGACAAACAAGATATTTCGGACAGAGCGGTTTTAATTTTGTGATAAAAAATCCGCGACATAAAACGCAATCCTCTGCCAGACATATTAACAACAAAAGATTTATTAGCAGGAGAATGTGACGGGCTCAAATTATTACTCGATTTTTATTTCAAGTTAATATGCTCAAGTTATCGGCAAAAGCGTAATTCAAATGTGACGAGGTTGGCTGAATCATTTTCCGAAGACTTAATTTATGCTGTGTCGAACGGCAAAATTAAACCTTCGAAGCATATCAATTTTGGTCTGGCATTAAAAAGTCTAACAAACAGTAAAAAAATTATTAACATTTTAAATAAGTACGGGCATTGCTGTGGCTACACGGTCTTAGAAGAATTGGAAACTGAAGCGACTTTTTTTTCTACTCTTCGATCAGAAATTTGTCCTGATGACATAATTCGCTCAAGAAGTTTATCCACAGGAGTAGCTTTCAACAATTTTGATCGATTTGTAGATACCCCAACAGGAAAAGATACATTGCATGACACTGTTGGCATTATATTGCAGGACATGGTTGATTTAGGTAATTATGATTCTTTAAACGGTCCCCTCAAGATTTTGAAAATATCTCTGAGAATACCGCGGATTCGGAAAAAGTTGATTTCCATGCTGAGAGTTCTGAGATTTTGAAAGAGACAGCGCACTTTTGAAGCTATAACGTTTGAGTTGGAACCGTACAACAAAAAACCAATATTTCATGAGACTTTAGAGCCCGCTGAAAGTCTCTTGCGACTGTATACATATTCCGGAAAATCCTCGATCAGTGAAACATCTTGATCTTGCTTGGGTACTTTCCCATTTTTTGAAATTGCCTAATACTCCATCATGGGTCGGATACAATAGCATGATTTATCTTGACACCAGTTGCAAACAAAAAATTTCCTATTTAACAACAATAGATTCTTCTCCGACAAATACAGTAGTCGTTATCGAAACGATGAAACAGAGCCAACGAGTAGCTTGAGAATGCAATGAAAGTTATATGGAAGTGACGTACGATTTGGCTATCGCCAAAATCGCATTGCAAATTCAAAGTATGGAAGAACCACGATTCGATAACTTATTTATTCATTTTGGATCATTTCATATTATGATGGCATATTTTAAAGCAGTCGGAAAGTTCATCGACGGTTGCGGAGTTACAATGTGATGTTAAATAAAGAGATTCCTGCGAGCGGCTCCATAAATATTTTTATAACGGGTAAACACTTTAACAGGTGCAAAAGACTGCACACTCTTTTATCTTTGGCTCTGCAAACCCTACATTTTGAAAAATTCGTAAATGATGGAAATATGGAAATGACTGAGGAAACCAAAAAATATTTATCAGATTTCATGGAAGAAAAATCAGTCAACCCAACGATTACGCGAAAAGAATTGATTAATATTTTTGAAAAGTATGAAGAAAGCAAAAAACAAACACTCAACAGAGAGTACGGCAAACCTCCGCAATTTTACATGATTTATGTAAATTTGATCGAGTACTATTTCATGCTATGTAGAAGTATCCGAACAGCCAACCTTGATCTTTTTCGATCTGTTTTGCCCAGAATTGCAAATCTCTTTTTCACTTTCAACCAACAAAATTATTCACGTTATACCGTGTGTGACGTTGTCACACTTTTGTCGCGATCGCCAGCCGTCGAGCCGAGGCGAGAGCGACCGGATCCTCGTCTGGGACCGGCCTTTTTCTTTTTTTTTTTATTTGTTCCAGCCTTCGAATCGCAGGAAGGACTGAGGAGACCGACCGATCGGAGGCAACCACCCGAGTTCCCCCGAACTTTCTCCCGGGCGCGAGCGAGCGACCCACCGACCGAGCGAACGTAAATCGCCGTGACCCAGTTTCGCGTATTTTTCCCTCCCTCCCCCGCGTTTTGATATTTTGTTCCCCTTTTTCGCCCGACCCCAACAGCCCCGCACTCACTCCGATTTTCTGTCGATCGCCAAGTCGTGGAGCTCGCGTCTTCCATCGTCTCTCCGACCAAAGGCTCGTCCGTCGTGTCGGAGGGAATTTAGCGAGTTCCGCGGCGCCGAGGCACATTTTTGAGCCGATGTCCCAAACAGCCGTGGGCGCCGCCATCTTGGTCGAGCTTCGGTCTCGCGGGGCAGCCAGCGTGGCGCCAGCACTCGGTCGCGAGGCCACCGCTGGCGCCACCTGTGCGCGATCTCGTGGGGCCGGTGCTCGATACGGGATCGAACGCAGCCAGCTGCAAAGCTGCACGCTGATTGGCTGTCGAGGCTCCCGGGCCTCATGAAACTTTGATCGCGTGCCAGGGAGCTCGCGAAGCTCCCGGCATTCTCTCTCTTCCGCTTCGGACTCGGCACGGCCAGCACGCTGTCAAGTTTTTCGCTGTCTTTTCGAGTTCTTTTGTGAAACAAACCTCCAACATTCTTTACGACGACCCGGCTTCACGAAGGACCATTCTTTGGACCCGATTGGATAATTCGGCACCGCAATCTTGTCTTTTCTCACGAAAGCAAGACCTCAAGTAAGTCCTTCGATTCTTGCCGGGCGTGCGACGCCATTTTCCTCCCGTTTTGTTTCAACTTCCCCAAATCCCCGATTCATTGTTTCGCGTGCTTTCTCGAACTTTTCGTTCGAGAAAGAGTGTTTTCCGTCGGTCAGTCGACGCGACGAGTGTTGTGCGATCGAGTCCGTCGCTTGTCAGTTCCCCGCAAAGCCATTTTCTCCCTTTTGTTTCGTCATTCCCTCCCGTGATGTTTCGAGTCTTTCCCTGTCGTTTTTGAGCTTCGTCGTTATATTTTCGTGTATTCCCGTCGTCGAACATTAGCCCCGTGTCCCTTTTTCATTCGATTCAGCCCCGATTCGTGATTTCCGCGTAGCCGGCGAGCGAGATCTTCGTTTCGCTCGCCTAACCGGGTTTTGCCGGCGAAACCCGGCTGAAGCGTCCGCGTGGTTCGTTGGATCGAGTCCCTCGCTCTTTCGCTTTCCCCTGTTTCTTTCACTGGTATTATAAGATGCCTGAGTTCCGGGGACCCTCGGTCCTCGAGTTAAAAGATTATTTTCGCTTTCCGCTGTACTAGTCCCTCGTAATTATTTCATTAAATTAAAGAATTTAATATTGTTTTTATTTTGACATTCTGCGTTTTCGTTGTAACGGTTGCTGGACCGAATTAACCAGCTGGCGCTCCATTCTTTTTGTATTTCATTTGTTTAATAAATCTCAATTTTGTTATTGTTATTTTAATCCCTCTTTTCGTGTGAATTATTTATTTATCTCCCCTCCATTTCTCTCGAGATTGTGTCGAGACCGTCACAGGTGATATATCACGATAAATTGATGAAAGTGCACGAATCTCACCCAGGGTTGCAGTTGCAACTCGGAAGGGGGTCGTTTGGAGTTAAGAGAACGGAAAAACCATTTTCGAGATAGCCTATTGATCTGACACTAGACCAAACGGTAAATGCAGATGCTGCAAATAAATTGACGGGAATAATGCACACAACAAATTCAATTTCGGCTCGTCAACGTTGGTGCAAGAGTCATAGTATTCGCTCAACCATTGTCAGCCATGTCATGGAGCAAACGGGATTAAGAAAGTCACAAGACATTACTGCAGACCTTGAAAAGAGTAGAATCAAAAGAAATTCGCTACAGCTCGAAAATTTCGTAACTAATATCAAACAGAACATCAATTATTTTTCCAATGATTTAGAGACAAATTTTTTGTACAATATTTCAACCGGCCAAGCGATCCAAGCGAACATTGAGCAATTTCTGCTCAATGTAGAGAATCATGGAAATGAATTACGTGAACAATTTATTAAAGAATGTTCTGAAGATGCAGAAAGATTTGAAAAGCCGATAAAAAGAAATAAAATTCTGACCTTTGCGGATTGTTGTGCCCTGAGCGCAACCAAATTCCAAGAAATTACAAAACGATCGTCAGCAAACAGGCTATCGACCTCGCAATCGCGAATCATCACATTCCTCACTCAAGGGGAACAAACCTCGCTCGAGTATCGAACGAAATCACACAAAATGCTGACGATCACATTTTCGCAATCGATCGCCCTACTTTGACAATACCAAATTACCGGAACGATCGATTGACCAATAACTTCCACCACCATTATTTTTAACCCCAATAATTTCCACCACCATGATTGTTAACCCCAATAGTTAACAATATAAAAAGGAAAGCAACATTTTGACGGATCAGTTTGCGATCCTACACTTAGAGGATCACTCTGCGATCAGAAATCATAATAATCATTGGTCTCGAGGCAACTATCTCGATTGTAATAAACTATCCTACAATAAACCTATTAGTTAAGACCGACAGTATTGAGTTGGAGATTTACTCAACCTTGGCAATATCCCGAACTATTCGTCCTTGCAAACTCGCCCCCACGTGACGATTTGCACGGGCACAACAGGATGCAGTACCAAAAAAAATTGTCTATATCTGGAAAATTGGTAGAAGTTCGCATGCAACGCGACTTATTCGCACAGTTGCTCTTCATTTCTCTGAGCAAACGCTAAACACTGATAAAGTTTTGTCAGACCCACTAACGTCAGTTCCCTTGGCTATATGCCATGCAGATGGGATTATTTGTAAAACTGATAAATCAGTTTTATTCAAAAAACTCCAAAAAGAAACGGATAGCAACACACCACAAAGATGCGACGTACTAATTTATGATGGTTTTTTTATGCTTCATGCATTGAAAGATGTTCCATCGACATTCGGGAATATTTCGAAAAAGTTAATTCAAATGTTTACGCAAAATAATGCGCGCATTATAATAATCGCATTTGATCGTTATTTTTCGTCATCGATCAAAGATATCGAGCATATGTTAAGAGGCAGTGTGAGAGGTCAACAGTACTGCATAAATGGGCCTAATCAAGTACGCCCAGCAAATTTTGCGAACGAATTGGAAAATGTGTATTTCAAAGAAGCCTTAGGCGAATTTCTTTGTGACGATTGGAAAAATAATTACATGGCTAATTACATAGGCAATAAGACGATCTATGTCAACTACGAGTTTTGTTATAAATATGAACAAGAAAACAACGAAGTTTTAAGAACCATCGATGATCGTTTATCTTGTCCAGCTCACGAAGAAGCTGATACGAAAATTGTGTTCCACGTTTGTAAATTAGATTTCGATGCTCACGTTACCATAAGATGCTCAGAGACGGATATTTTTATCATAATGCTTGGCAATATGAATGCAATTGAAACCGATTTGAAAATAATGCATGCACATTGGTTCCGGGAATTCGCACAGATTCGTTAATATGATGAAATTATATGAACGATTGGGAACCGATTTGTGCTCTGCATTGCCAGGATTTCATGCCCTTACAGGCTGTGATTTCAATCCTGCATTTTACCTCGAAGGAAAAAATAAGCCTCTGCAGTTGTTGCGAAAATCTCAGACGTATATGCAGGCATTGGGTCATATTAAAAATATTCCCTCTTTTAAATTAGACGAGGTCTTCAGAACGGTTGAAGAATTTGTTTGTCGCCTGTACGGTTTCAAAGAGATAAACGATGTCAACGCTACACGAGTTGCAACGTTCACGAGAAATTATCAAATTAACGAAAAAAACGATTTACTCAAGTGGAAAAACCGTACCGACGGGGCGATCTTTCCACCACGTAAATCCGAGCTTCGCCAGCATTTAATGCGTACTGCGTACATAGCGCACCTTTGGAGCCACGCTCACCTTCAAGATCCCTCTCAATTATCTCCCACTGACTGGGGGTGGGAAATAAAGGATGAGAGATATCTCTTCAAATGGTTCGAGGGAGATCAAGTACCCCCATCAGTCACCAGTATAACGGATAGCAGCGAAAATATTGGCGGTATGGATTTTTGTCCGTGATACTTTCTTGGAGTTTGTTTTTTTTGTTAGCCTAATTTTAATGATTAATATGTTCATTTACAGATGATGGTGAAGAGAACTCTAGAACCCGATCAAGAAGAGAACGATTTCGAGGCCAGTTCGGACAGTTCGGAAGATGACGAATCAGAAAACGAATACGATAGCGGTACCATCGATAACGAATAGCGTTTACAACGTTCTTAATTATTAATATTTTTCGATTTTTTTTTTTTTAATGTTAGCTTCATTTTAGTTCATGTTAATTTCATTCAACACTCATGGATATATTTTCATGGTAAGAATTTTCTTCAAAATAAAGGAAAACAAAAATGAAATGTGAAAGATTCTGTGCATTGCGCAAATAATCTACATCTTTACTGCGTCAGCTAACGGCCTTTCCACTGCTATAAACCCAGCTGATTGTTGTTTTCGTACTCGTAATTATTTTAAGAGTCACGTAGTTAAATTTCATGCGGCGTAATATAACTTTATTTTACGATTTTTTCGTACAATTTCATGCGAGCAGCTGACGCATAATCCCCCCTCCGCGATGCAGCTGACGATTTTTTTTCAGCTCACTATGATAACAATTATTCATGGAAAAAGTTTCGGCCGGCGTACTATGACTTAATTTTTTTTTTTTTTAACCCTTCCGCAACGTCCCAATTCCACACCCACCGCGGGTGCGCCAGCTGACACTTGGTTCCGTTGTGAGTCATTCGAGATATATTGAAAAAGGTGGCAAGCAATCGGCGTAAAATCACTGACCAAAATGCAACGCTACCTCCCGGACGCAATATTCCGGTATTCAGTTCAGTCCTCCTTCTTCCATTCGATTTCATTCGAATTTATTCAACAAAATATTAGTAAAAAAAATGTGTTCTCTTAGAATGTCGACAATCTTTATTCAAAGATCTTGCATCAAATATATGTCATTTCTAATTTAGATTTTTTCTTTGAAAATATCAACCATGAAAAAATGGAGTTTATAGCGATTGTAAGCAAACTCCTGATATGTACAATTGATCCTTTCTACTCACGCGTTTCAATTGAAAATTAATGAAGTAATGCTTTCATCACATTGTTTCAATTTCCATACATCATTTTGAAAAAATATCAGTCCTAAGAAATCATGAGAACGTGTTGTTTACAAGTCCTTCAAAGTTGATTTTTTGAAAATATAACTTCGATTCGATTTACTTAGGTTCGTAGAACTTTATACTATTACAATGGCCGTCATTGATTTACGCCTTTCCGCAATTCAAGTTTGCTATTTAATTTCTATGAAAATCATTTGCCGTCAAAAGAATGTAACCCTCCCCTGCCAAGAAAATTTGATACCTTCTCAGAAAAGCGATGAAAATGTTTCGCCTGAAAAACCTCCACCACTCCCGACTGAAAAAATTTGAGACTTTCAATCAGAAAAAGGAAGTGATATACTAGCCAAAAATCCCCCTACCGGGAAAAAAGCCTGGACAAGTCCATTTGTTGTTGACCTCTGTTTCCATTGCAGATCCCAGAAAAATCTACAGAAAAGTTGGAACCCCTCCCTCTGCCAAAAAAATTAGATGCCCTCTCAGAAGAATGATGAAAAATGTCTCGCCTGAAAAACCTTGACCATTCCTGACTGAAAAAATTGAAACCCTATACAACCCTCTGCAAAAAAAAAAATTCGATGCCCTTCCAGAAAAACGATGAAAAATCTTTCGCCTAAAAAACCTTGACCACTCCTGACTGAAAAAATTGTAGACTCTTCAAAGAAAACAACCTCTGCCAAAGAATTTGATACCCTCCCAGAAAAACGATAAAAAATGTCTCGCCTCAATAACCTTGAGCACTCCAAACTGAAAAAATTGAAGACCCTTCGAAGAATACAATGAAGAACAACCCCACAAAAATCTTCCTCAAAAATTCAAAACACCTTGCATAAACACAAAAATACTCATAAAACAATTATGTAAAAATTCATCATTTACGTTCAGCACTAAAATTTCTGATATCAATAAGAGGACAAGTTTTCCGTTGAGGTCTGAGAATCAACTAACCATTACATTCCATTAATAACCATTAATAATTGTTTTTGCAAGGATCTGGTGTAGGTGGTGAGGAGAAAAATACGAGAGCGCGGTGATAGAAAATAATAGATAGAGTTTATTGGTGCAGATACAAAGTGATTTGTGGCCCGATGGCCCGGATTTTTCCCGATGCGAAGCGCGTTTGATCCCGATGCCCGAAAGACCGCGTGCGTGGTCAAGGCGCTTGACCGCCGCGTGCCCGTTGGAATAACGTGGTCAAGGACCGTTTAACTCACAATAACTGTTCCCGAAGTAGTATAAAATGCCCAAACTGTGAGGGAAATGCGAAGTGCCGTGATTTGAGAGGTTTCCCGTTTAATTTATGCTGAGAATGACCCAAAGAATACCAGAAAATGTGAGAGACCAAAGAAAACGTGTGCCCTCTATGTGCTCTTGAGATTTCGACAGAAGAATCGATCATGGCGATCGATGAGGACGCACCGCGCGCATGCGCGCCTCGGGCGCTTTGAAGCCGACTGTTTTCCGCTGTTTCTTTGCCAGTCTTTGTCTTTCGAGTTTGACTCTATATTTTTCTTTGATTGCCGTTGCGTGTATCGTCTCCCTGGCGCTCGACGCCTCGCGTCGTTTCGCGCAAAAGAATTATCATGCGTGTTGCGGGCGTGACGCCCCAGCCTCCGGGCTTTTCCTTCGCGAGACCGAGTTGCCAGCCCCATCTGTGTAGGAGGCTGGCGGCCCGAGTTGAGCGATTACCTCCCCGCCGGGAATCTCTCGGTCGCGGGTCCTGTACCTGCCCGAACCTCGCGGTTCTGGGCAACGCCAAGAACCTCGCGTTGGCCTCGCTACCTCCTTTGGCCCTGGTCACCCACCGTCCACGCTTTCCTGGTCGGCCGGGGTGTTGAATTCGAGTCTCTCGTTCCAAGCCGCGATCGGCCGGGGTTAAGCGTGGCGGCTACCTCACGACCACGTCGGCCTTACCTCTTCTTTTCCGAGGTCGCCTGCGAGCCCGTTTTTCGGCGTTTCCTTCGGCGTTAGCCGTGAGTGGCCCCGCCAAGGTTGGGCTCGCCCGCCTTGGCGTGGTTGGCCCTATTCCCTGCGTTTGGCTGTCGGTTTTACTGCGAAGATTGTATCCGCGCCCCGGGCGATCGCGATTCGACCCGGGGATGAATCGAACATTGTTATCTTGAGCCAAACAATAAATCTCTGTTAAATTTTAACTGGTCGTGTTGAGTTCCCTCATTTCTCTCAGTACCTGCGTCGTTACTCTCGCCCCAAGGACCACCCCCTCTACCTTGCGTATCTCGGCTTTGGAGCTGAGTAGCCGGACCGCCTCGGTCACCTTGTTCCTCGCGTGCCCCGGTCAAAACGTCCGACGAGAGTGGGCGAATAAAAAGCCGGAATCATTCCGGCGATACTCCGTATCTGGCGCCCAGTCCACTCTCGTGACCGTTGGGAGTGCGCGAGGGGCGAGGTGAGCCCAGAAGGGACAAGATGGACCCCTCGGGGAAAATATTCGTTACAGTTGATTCTCAGACCTCAACGGAAAACTTGTCCTCTTATTGATATCAGAAATTCTAGTGCTGAACGTAAATGATGAATTTTAACATAATTGTTTTATGAGTATTTTTGTGTTTATGTAAGGTGTTTTGAATTTTTAAGGAAAATTTTTGTGGGGTTGTACTTCATTGTATTCTTCGAAGGGTCTTCAATTTTTTCAGTTTGGAGTGCTCAAGGTTATTTAGGCGAGACATTTTTTATCGTTTTTCGCGGAGGGTATCAAATTCTTTGGCAGAGGTTGTTTTCTTTGAAGAGTCTACAATTTTTTCAGTCAGGAGTGGTCAAGGTTTTTTAGGCGAAAGATTTTTCATCGTTTTTCTGGAAGGGCATCCAATTTTTTTTTGCAGAGGGTTGTATAGGGTTTCAATTTTTTCAGTCAGGAATGGTCAAGGTTTTTCAGGCGAGACATTTTTCATCATTCTTCTGAGAGGGCATCTAATTTTTTTTGCAGAGGGAGGGGTTCTAACTTTTCTGTAGATTTTTCTGGGAACTGCAATGGAAACAGAGGTCACCAACAAATGGACTTGTCCAGGCTTTTTTCCCCGTAGGGGGATTTTTGGCTAGGTGCCGTAATTGCTGAGAAAAAACGTTGCACGCGAAAAATTATGCGACAATCGAAGTCTGCGTGCGTGTATGTATGCGACACAGAGCAAGGCCCCGTGGCGCTGGCGTGTTTCTGATTGGCCGCGACTGACGACACACAAAATGAACAGTGCAGACGGATTCGCTTGGAAGACAGCGAACAGTAGACACTTGCGACCATTCTGTATGAAATAGAGAATTGAATCCCTTTTAAACTCAACAATCTATTCAATTGAAAAATCAACGGTTAAGAAAAGTGAATAATTAAAACGGATCAAAAAGCATCGTGTTTGTATTTTCGACATCTGGTCCGATCTGGAGTGAGAAATCCAGAGCGTAAAGCGACCTATATAAAGAGCGCGCAAAGGATCTGGGTCACCACGTGCCATCCACGCGGACTGGGCGATGGACACGGCCGCATCAGATAATTTAAAATAATTTAATTAATTAAAGTTATAAAACAAAACTTTAAAGAATAAATAGCAAAAAATAGAAACGTTTAAATAGAGTTTCATACAAACACAACAACATAAATTCAAAATCATTTGAAATTTATAGACGAAGCCAATATGGCAGATTTAAGCTTGTATTCTGACATATCAGACATAAATTCCATAAATGAAATTATTTTTGGGTCCCAAAATAATGAAACAAGGCCATTTGCAGAAAAAAAAGAAAAGGAAAAACGTACCAATGGAAATGGGACTCCCCAGCCCACAAAAGCCAACAGAAAACTACAACAACGAGCATTCTGGTGCAGAGCCGGATTGCAAGAGGAAAAGAGAGCATCTCGGAACTTCGAGGAGAGAAAAAACAGGTATACGGCGAAGGCTGCAGAACCATTTATTGTTTCAATAACACAAATGATGAAAAGTATCGAAAGTCACGTCCCCGAAGGCATGGTTGATGATCAAACAAATTGCAAAGAATCAAATATCAAGGGAATTCGCGGGAAACAAGGGATCGGTGCCATCCACCTTATGTTAATCGGAAAAAAGCACAAAAGCTTTAGCGGGGCAATCACGGAAATAAAGAGAAGGGGTAGAAATCTAGTAGAAATCAAATTAAACTCTTACCAAGATGCAAATAAATTGGTAGATTCCCAAGAAGCATTGCTACCCGCTTCATGGAAGGCATACATTCCGGAAAATAAGATCTCAAGGTTGGGGGTGGCACGGGACATAGACCCTTCATTATCCGAAAAGGATATTCAGGAAGGGATCGAATGGCCCTGCCAACCGATACGGATCTTGAGAATAGAGAGAATTATGAGAGCGTCTAAAGATAAAAACAACATTTTAACCCTTTCCCCAACAAACTCAATCAAGATTAGTTTTGAAGGGAATTTGCTTCCGGAAAAAATAATAATTTATAAAACGAGGGTAACAATAACTCCATTTGAACATCAGGTTAGGAGATGTACAAATTGCCAACGTTTTTGGCATTTAGCAAAACAATGCAGAGGAGCACAAAGATGCGCATTCTGCGGAGGCAGTCATCACCAATCAGAGTGTAGAAGCGCAAAAACCAACCTACGTTAACTGTGGAGAATACCATACAGCCAGCGATATCACCAGTGTAACATTTATAAAACTGAAAATTATCAGTGAAATCAAGGCACACCTTAACATCGATAGACAAGAAGCCCTAGAAATTATTAAGACAAACAGACTAGACAGCTTCTATCGATTGGAAACATGGCTACAGAGGCAAGCAGAGGCAAAAAACCCCTCCCTGAGAGGGAACGAGTGGTTTCTGCCTACCCAACCAACGGAAGACCTAATCAACCATTTTACCACGATAGAGGAATATGAAAGAAATAAAACCAAGAGCAAAAGGAATCCCAAAACCCAAATAAGTAACGATTTCATAACACGTAGAAAAATCCCAAAGAAAGATAACCTTACAACTAAACGGAAGTTTTACAAAAAACTCATAATTAACGAGATTCAAACTTTTCCAGGCGAAAAAGAAACAGAAACTACAGACCACTCGAACATTGAAAAAACGGAGCGAAAATCCATCCTAGATCTGAGGACTCCTAAGGAAATTTCTCCAAGTGTCACCACGTCCATGTTTACCCCTCATTCCGAAGGGAAACACGAAAACTCCTTAATTGGTATTGTCCCCACTGACACGTCAAGCCCCAAACATTGTCGACTTGATCTTAATGATTCCCAGAAAACTGAAAATATAAAGATCCAGTCACATTTAAATCAAAGTGAAGAAACTAATATCGAAAAACTATAATCTGCGTTCGTCTATCTGTCTCCTGTGTACTTCCTGTAGAAATAAATTCCACCAGTAGATAAACATATGTGACATCAACTTGGTTATTCACATGGAGCATAACTGTATAACAATTGCTCAATGGAATTGCAGAGGCATTAGGGGAAAAACGCATGAATTGCCCGAATTCACAAAGGACAAAGATATCCTTATACTTTCAGAGACATGGCTCCATCCCAACATCTCATTCAGAATCCCGGGGTTCCGTTTGGTCAGGAAGGATAGACCGATTAGAGTGATTAGGGGGGGGGGGNTCGGGGGGGAGTTGCCATAGGCATAAGGAATAATCTAAATTTTGAGTTAATATCATTAGACAAATACAATTGGACAGAAAAAGGATTAGAAACAATAGCGATTAAACTCAATTTGAGAGACAATGATAACATAATAATAACGAGTAATTATAACCCTCCACACATTAAACTAACAAACAAAATTTGGAACGAATATTTCCAAAACATTCTTTCTCTCAACAGAATGAACAAAAATATTATAATAGGCGGGGATTTCAATGCAAAGTCAAGTATGTGGGGAAACAAAAAAAATAACCAAAGCAGAAACTCACTAAACAAAATAATAAACAACTTTGACATAGTTCTCCTGAATAATAAATCGCCCACCTTTCTACATCAAAACACAAACTGGGACGTTTTAGATATTACTTTTGCGAGTGCCAATATTGCTCCCTTTTGCCGATGGAGAGTACTCGACGATAATCTGGGAAGTGACCACCAGGTCATAGAAATTCGAATGTTCGGCCAAAACCCAGCAACTCAAAACCGCAGGCCTTCGATAATAACAAAAAAAAATAGACTGGGGAAAATTTAAGTCTATACTAGAGGGAAGGGAGCCCAAAGGTCCCATCATGAATGTGAACATACTTGAGAAATACAGACATACGATTCAAGCGATTAATCAAAGTTTAACTGAAGCAGGAGCCACGCCCAGTGAATCCATAAAACAAAATAATCAGCGCAAATATCAACCAAAAATATGGTGGTCCGATGAATGCAGTAAAGCCGTCGAAAATAGGAGAGAACATTCAAGTGTTACGTCCCGAGATGTTATAAATATTTACAATCAAACATCCACACTCACACTTTCACGCAATGCATACAATTCACACTTACAATATATACAGTTCTCCGTTACTCGTTGCACTTAAACTACACGACGCGAAAGAGTTAACTTGTTACGTGCGGAGCGGTACGCACGTCAGCTGTTAACCTGCTGTGGGATTGTTCTGATCTCGTCCTCTACAGGGCGATCTTGGACTTGGGACGTTGTCAGGATATAAAGAACTTTGTCAGTTTCAAAGAAGATATTCTATATAAAAATTGGTAGAATGTATTATTGTTGAACGAACCGTAACTTCTGCACTGTAGCGAGGGAACGAGAGGTAGACTATCTGGAAACGTCTGGTATTTCAGCTACAGGGCGATACAAAATAACTCGCAAGTTTCGGTGATTATAATCCGTGACGCATCGCCTGTTACAATCAAACATCCACACTCACACTTTCACGCAATGCATACAATTCACACTTACAATATATACAGTTCTCCTTTATTCGTTGCACTTAAACTACACGACGCGAAAGAGTTCGTGGCACAAACGTAAGACACTTATCCTATCGAGGACAGAATTACCACNGCACGTCAGCTGTTAACCTGCTGTGGGATTGTTCTGATCTCGTCCTCTACAGGGCGATCTTGGACTTGGGACGTTGTCAGGATATAAAGAACTTTGTCAGTTTCAAAGAAGATATTCTATATAAAAATTGGTAGAATGTATTATTGTTGAACGAACCGTAACTTCTGCACTGTAGCGAGGGAACGAGAGGTAGACTATCTGGAAACGTCTGGTATTTCAGCTACAGGGCGATACAAAATAACTCGCAAGTTTCGGTGATTATAATCCGTGACGCATCGCCTGTTACAATCAAACATCCACACTCACACTTTCACGCAATGCATACAATTCACACTTACAATATATACAGTTCTCCTTTATTCGTTGCACTTAAACTACACGACGCGAAAGAGTTCGTGGCACAAACGTAAGACACTTATCCTATCGAGGACAGAATTACCACCGCGGCGCGACACTCTCCAAAGCGCCTTTCTACCACTACGTCCTACTGGAACGCGTTTGTGTGGTAGCGGATTCAAGGGAGGTTTTCAGNTCCAAGGAGTCATCCCCGAGAAGCTCTCGCCGTTCAAGCTCGAAAGAGACTGACTATTCTGATTCCCTGCTGGAAAAGTTTGCGAACGTCCAGCAGGAAATCAGAGCCTTTTTGTTCGCGAGAAAATGCAACCGGAGGCGTTCTCACGCCCGGTCAGCATTTTCGGCAGAACGGTCGGTGCAACTCCCTGGCCTTCCCGCCAAATCGTCGCGGCTGCATGTCAGCTAGAAAAACTACACCGGATGCAGTCGCGACGACATATCAAAAATCATTTATTGATTATAAATATTTATAACGTCTCGGGACGTAACATAAGAAATACAAAAGGAATATGAACACATAAAACTTAAATGCATGGATCCAAGAAGATGAAAGGACAAAACTTTTTCTTAAGAAAACTAAAAGAGAGTCATTTAAACAATTTGCAGCAGTATAAACACAAGAACCCCCGTCAAAAGAGTGTGGGACATTATGAGAATTTTCAGTGGGATTCACAACAATAACTCTGAGAGAATGAATAACGAGTCGATTCAAAATAAAAAAAAGGAAATAGAAAAGACTATAAACAAATTAGCACCACCATCTGTTTTTATTCCACCTCAAATAAAACTCGAAGAAATAAACACTTCTAAAAATATATGGCACTCTTGCTCTGTCAGAGAACTGGACAATATAATTAATGGTATATTACACATCTAGGCCATAAAAATAAGAAAAGTCAGAGGCCAGAACAAATTTTAAAAACCATTCAGCGGTCGGGAACGATCGTATCAACAACGAAATCATCAAAGCATTCCCAAAAAATATAATAGAACATTTAAAAAACATTCTTAACAAAATCATGTATACTGGGCTCATTCCAAAAGATTGGATACTATACGACACTTGCTTAATACCTAAACCGAAGGGAGGCGTTAAACCAATTTCATTGGCATCTTGCATACTTAAAACCTTCGAAAGATTCATTTAAAATAGGTTAGAGTACTTTCTAGAAACAGACCTCGCAATATCAAATACCCAATATGGTTTCAGGAAAGCCCGGTTATGCTTAGACAACATTTTGATCCTAAACACAGATATTCTCAACTCATTCGTCAAAAGAGAAAGCGTAATAGCTATCTTTTTAGACCTCGAAGGAGCATATCATAATGTAAATCCAAATATATTAATAGCAAATCTCAACGAATTAAAAATCCCGACCCATGTCATGAGATTACTGGCAAACTTAATAGTGTCTCGCAAGGTGGACTTCTATGAAAATGGAGTATTCATAGACCAAAGAAACGTGAATCAAGGCCTCCCTCAAGGGTCAGTCCTAAGCCCGTTATTTTTAATGTATACATTGGAAAAATAAATGAAAATATAGGGACTCAATGTTATTCATTGCAGTACGCGGATGATATTGTCCTCTACATAAAAGAGAAAGACATTGACAAGGGTCTAAAAAAGTTAGAAAATGGAGTAAAAACATTGATAACTTGGTTTAGCAAACTTGGATTAAATGTGAGCGCTCCTAAAAGCAAACTAATTATTTTTAGCAAAAAGAATTTGAATCTGGGAGGGAAACATATTGACATCAATGGTCACCTAGTCCGAAACAACAAAACCGCCGTCTTCTTGGGAGTAAGAATGGACTCCAAACTTAATTGGAAAGCGTTTATTCAAGAAACAAAAAAAAGGCCCAAAAAGGGGTAAACGTAATTAAATCGTGTGATATCCCGGGCCTAGTATAAAAGGGATTCACAAGTATGCGTGCGTCTACACACGACACCGGCCATGGTAAGCGAGCCATGTGTGTAAGCCGCGTGTCGTGGTACCGGCAGTACAGACAGAGCTATCGTCGAATGTAGTAGCCTGTAACTCGTGCACAATAAATAATCCTTCATAGCAAGTCCCGAGTGTTACTATCCCACAAATCGCTTACATCCAAATCATGGGGGGCACACCCAACTGCCCTCCTCCAGGTTTATACTGGTCTAATACGGGCAAGGCTGGAATGGGCAATCACGTGTTCGAGCTCTGCCGCCCCATCAAATATCCACCTGCTCAACTGCACACAATTTGCAGCTCTCCGCTTCCTCCTAGGATGCTTCCGATCCACACCGACTAACATCTTAATGGACCTCGCTAAGGATCAATCCATAGAAAACAGAGCCCAGACACTTACACTAAGGTACATCACAAGGACATACGCACATAGCAATCACCCTATAATCCCTAAAATCAAACTTTTAGAAATACTTATTGACCGAAGAGAAAAAACTCCCCCTGAATGCCGTAGATTCATGTTATATAAATTATGGACAAAATATAAGCATCTAATAGCAAATATAAAAAGAACCAAAAATATCCCTTGCTTTGAATTCCCACTGTTACCCCAGCTTACTCGGATTCAAGCACTATTAGAAATAGGAAAAAAATTATGTCAGAGAACTCAAATAAAGCTAACGAGATTTATGAAAAAGAATTAAAAGCTAACTATCACAGAAATCAGCACAGAGACATCGTTATTTTCACAGATGGCTCGAAAATAAGTAACGCAGAATATGTTGGATATGCTTATTATATACCGGAATTCAACCTCAGCGGCTGCTACAAATCTTCTAACTTGGCGAATATCTTTAAAACAGTAGCCTGCGCCATTATCGAGGCCGTGAAATTCATACAAAACAAAATGACATATAGAAACATTAAAGTGTTCGGGATTCCGCCTCGTCTTACAAGCGAGAAAGCTTCCCGATCAGCTCGCGCCGCGGCAGCAGCTCATGGACGCTCTCGCCTCGCCTCAGAGCGCATGCTCAGCCGTCTTCGTGCCGGCCGGCGTGCGAGAGCGGCCATGTTGCCTCTATCTGTTGTTTTGTAACCGCGCTACGCATCGCATCGTTGCTACGCACTTTAACCATTTTTCGGTCTCCCGCTTTGCACCCGCTTAATGTAACTTCGCTCGTGCCTTCTGCACTCTAAACCCGCTCGATTGACGCATAAGGCGCAATTGACCACCGCAGTCTACATCGCTTAATCCTTTTCTTTTCTCTCGCACCAGCGTGGTTAGGCCGAACCACGTGTGGCTCAAAGTTCCACACAGGCCCGCTCTCTCTTGTCGTGATCCTCGCCGCGAGATCAATAAAATCAGTGCGCGAAATCCGAATCGTCTACACCGCAAATCTCGTTAATTGTAACAACTCTGTTAACCCGCGTTCTCCCGCTATTTTGTGTAAAAACTGTAATTACTCTGTGAATAAAACTCTGACAAGCGGACTCCGCGCTATCCCTCGCGTCTCGAAACAACTTTCTTTCCAACGTCGGCACTTCCTTCAACATCTAGGCAAAACGTATCCACTCAACCTCCTTTCCCCAACATAAAGTCATAACGGATTCCCTCAGCGTCCTCCTGTCAGTGGAAAACACAGGAGTCAATGCAAAACTCCACCCGTTATGTTTAGAAATAAAATCGTTATACTCCCGAATAACAATGAACGACAGGAAACTAGAGTTTATTTGGTGCCCTTCGCACAGGGGAATTTTGGGAAACGAAAAAGTTGATAACTTGGCGAAAAAGGCTAGTACCGTCGGCGAGGTCGAGGAGTTTGTCTTGATGCCCGAAACAGTAGCTCTAAAAATCCAACAGGAAATCCAAAAGAAAGAACAAAAAAGAATAACAGACTCTTTCACAGTAAAAGGAATCATTTACGGCAAGCTCTGCAACTGCCATTCGAAACCCAAGACCCCTTGGTGGAAGGGTTTCAAGCTGCAACGGAATGCCATAACGCTGATAAATAGAATCAGATCGGGACACATAGGAACGAGGGAGCACCTTAGCAGAATCGGCTTAGCAGATTCTGACATGTGCCCTTGCGGACCCTTTATACAAGATCTCAACCATGTGTTCTGGGCGTGCAATCTTGTCGCAGCAAACTCCAACAGTCTGTGCAACAGCCTAATATCACAGAAAGCCAGGCAGCCTTGCCTTCTCAGGATCCGAAGATACTCTGAACTCAATCGTGCGGTTCGCACACGAAATAAAAGAAATTATTGACTTAATATACTGAAACAATCCAAGCAAATAAATTTTAATAATAGACGAAACTAGAAATAAACTCGAATATTTTATATTTTACATTTATTGCACAAAAACAAGGAGCCCAAAACGTAGCTCACTTATGGAATGCATAGAGAGAATACAAAGTATTCTTGAAGTATAAACTATGGTAAAATCAGCTATCAGAGGATCAATAAAATCGAAAAACAAGTATAAATATGAATAAAAATAAAAATGAACGCACTTAAAATAAATAATTAAAAATCGAATCATACACACGGAATGCGAATTCGCAAATCAAAACCTGAAAATAAAGAAACGAGCGTCATAAAAAATCCAGCACTTAACCTAGAATACAAAAACAAATACCAATGGAAATGAAAACCGAGCCTCAAAATCGTCGACCCTTGGCCGAAACGGTTTCTCCAGTAGCCAGGCTAGTCTCACAGACCAAAACGTGGGCCTAGCCAAACAGTAGAAGAAGAAGAAGAAGAAGAACAGTGCAGACGAGCGAACGTGAAACGTCAGCTGATCGCGATGAAAAAATCATCATCGATATTTCGATGGCCCATATGGACGCGAGTGTGAGAGAGATAGCTGAAATAGGCTCACATTTTTCTTTCACGCCGTTAACATTTTCGAGAGAATAACAGTTACAAACTTGTTCCTTGTCGGACAACAGACGTTGGCTAACCATTTATTTTCTCGAGAACGCAGGGTTATGGAAGAAAAACGTGAAGACTGTGCTTACAGCTTTGACAGCTCGGCATAACCGCACAAATGCTTATTTGCAGCTGGCATTACCACCGACATGCTCCAGTGACGGGGGAATATGCTCCATGAATGAATATGCTTCAGAACCTTTGCCCCATTCCTACACCCACAATTTCATCCATTTACAGCATAACTAACATCGTCGCTGACATCAGATTAATTGCAAAGCGACGATAACTCTCAACGACATAGAAATCTTGTCGCTGAGCCACATAAAAATCTTGTCGCTGAGGCAAATGGAAATCTTGTCGCTGCCAGCTATCCGGGAGTTCCAGATAACTCTCAGCAACATAAAAATCTTGTCGCTGAGCCACATGAAAATCTTGTCGCTGCGAGTTATCTGGAAGCTCTGGATCACTCTCAGCGACATAAAAATCTTCTCGCTGAGCCATACAAAAATCTTGTCGCTGCGGCACATGAAAATCTTGTTGCAGCCAGCTATCCGAAAACTCCAGATAACTCTCAGTGGAATAAAAATCTTGTCGCTGAGGCACATGAAAATCTTGTCGCAGCCACCTATCCGGATGCTCTGGATAACTCTCAGCGACAAGTTGTTGCTTCGAAAGGAACCAAATATTGTGGAGCGATACATATATATTTACAGCATAACTAACACCGCCGCTGGCATTAGGTTAATCGCTAAGCGACAATAACTCTCAGCAACATAAAAATCTTGTCACTGAGTCACATGAAAATCTTGTGACTGAGGCACATGGAAATCTTGTCGCTGCCAGCTATCCGGAAGCACCAGATAACTCTCAGTGACATAAAAATCTTGTCACTGAGCCATATGAAAATCTTGTCGCTGCGAGTTATCCGGAAGCTCTGGATAACTCTCAGCAACAAGTTGTTGCTCCAGAAGGAACAAAATATTGTGAAGCGATATATTCATTCCAATTCATTTAAAAATCTCCTTTTTTTCGCAACTGATGTTGAAAGTCGAACATTGTAATCTCGCGAAAAATGGAGACGATGGCACGTTTTTACGCTTCGTTTGAGCTAAGCGAACCATGTCGACGGAAAAAAAATCGAGAATTTACCATCGTTGCTCGGAGACGATTAATTTTCGTTTGAAAATTCACGAAAAATGGTCGTTTTCCAACAAAAATCGTGGTAATGCGCCGAAAATCATATCTCGCCGAGAAATTGAGATGACGACATGTTTCTGCGCTTAAAATTATGGTGATAAGGTATACTTTCAGGAAAAAAATCAGCATTGTCCTCCCATCATCCCTAGACAAAAAATTCTCCGCTTCCAATTTATGAAAAAATCTTGGTTTTCTCGCAGCTGATGTTAAAAGTCGAAAATTGAAATCCGGCGAAAAATGAAGACGATGGCACGTGTTTAGGTTCCTTTGAGCTAAACAAACCATGTCAACGAAAAAAAAATGAGAATTTTACCATCATTGCTCGGTGACGATCGATTTTCGTTTGAAAACACGAGAAATCGTCGTTTCCAACAAAAATCGTGTTAACGGAACGAAAATCATATCTCGGCGAGGAATTGAGATAACGATATGTTTCTGGGCTCAAAATTATAGTGACAAGGTATAGTTCCAGGAAAAAAATCAGCATTGTTCTCCCATCATCCCAAGACAAAAAATCCTCCGCTTCCAATTTATGCGAAAATCTTTTTTTTTCGCAACTGATGTTGAAAGTCGAAAATTGTAAGCTCTCGAAAAATGTAGACGATGGCACGTGTTTACGCTTCGTTTGAGCTGAACAAACCATGTTCACGGAAAAAAGAATCGAGAATTTACCATCGTTGCTCGGAGACGATCGATTTTCGTTTGAAAATTCACGAAAAATCATAAATTTTAGATTATTTTCCAATGAAACTCGTGGGAAACGATTAAAAATCACATTGCTGCATTGGACTGAGATTGGCATTAATGAAGGCTTCAATTACGTTCCGCAAAGTATATTCCAGGAAAAAACTCTAAAGCAGTCTCCAGACCAGTTTTCAGGGCAGACTACATGGAGCAGTTTTTAGAGCTCAAAAGTTCCATTGGCAACTCATCTTTTAGAAGATCCCATTCCTCATTTCATTCTTTCTCCATGCGTATTAATGATGAGAATCAATGCAACATTCCAGTATTCAGTTCAGTGCTCCTTCTTCCATTCGATTTAATTCGAATTTATTCAACAAAATATTAGTAAAAAAATGTGTCCTCTTAAAATGTTGACAATCTTTATTCAAAGATCTTCCATCAAATATATGCCATTTCTAATTTAGATTTTTTCTTTTAAAATATCAACCATGAAAAAATGGAGTTTATAGTGATTGTAGGAAAACTCCTGATATGTAGAATTGATCCTTTCTACTCACGCGTTCCAACTGAAAATTAATGAAGTGATGCTTTTATCGCCTTGTTTCAATTTTCATACATCATTTTGAAAAAAAAAATCAGTCCTAAGAAATCATAAGAAATTTACATCATTTTGAAAAAAAAATCAGTCCTACGAAATAATGAGAAAACGTTTTGTTTACAAGTCCTTCAAAATTGATTATTTTCAAATAAAACTTCGATTCCATTTACTTAGATGCGTAGAACTTTATACTAGTACAATTGCCCTCATTGATTTACGCCTTCCCCCAATTCAAGATTGCTCTTCAATTTTTATGAAAATCATTTGCCGTCAAAAGAATGTAACCCGCCCATACCAAAAAAATTTGATACCCTCTCAGTAAAACGATCAAAAATGTTTCGCCTGAAAAACCTCGAACACTCCCGACTGAAAGAATTGAAACCCTTTACAACCCTTTGCAAAAAAAAATTGATGCCCTTCCAGAAAAACGATGAAAAATCTTTCGTCTAAAAAACCTTGACCACTCCTGACTGAAAAAATTGTAGACCCTTCAAAGAAAACAACCTTTGCCAAAGAATTTGATGCCCTCCCAGAAAAACGATAAAAAATGTCTCGCCTAAATAACCTTGACCACTCCAAACTGAAAAGATTGAATACACTTCGAAGAATACAATGAAGAACAACCCCACAAAAATCTTCCTGAGAAATTCAAAACATCTTACATGTTCCGGATTTTGCCCCGGATTGTTGCCGCTGAAAATGTGATCGAAGGCGAGGTGGAGTCATGCTTGGGATCTTTGCATGTGAAATAATTGTGCGACACGAGACGGTTTGGAGAGTAGCCTTTCTTTGGTTTATTTGACTATTTACACAGAGAGAATTCGATATTTAGAGCGTTCACTCGCACTTTGTGCGTAACACCAACACGTGTCCGCCACGCGAGAGTGGAGCAGACCGAGAACTTATATGGTAATTAAAGCTTATTGGGGAATATTGCACAAACTATTAAAGCTGACTAGGAGAAAATAAGAGCGATCTTGTCGCCGTGAAAACGCGGACACCTTTTCACAACCGACAGGGAGTTGAGCCGAATCACTTAGAGAGAATTTATAAGAGCTTTTTCGAGAAGCCTCATGTCGCGAGGTGCTCGAGAGCGAGAGCCCACACACGTCGTCTCCCTCGGGAGATCGACGAAGAAGAGAGAGTGAGCAAGATGGACGCTGGTCAAGTTGTCACGTTCCTCATTGTGGCAGCGCCACCCGACTACTTGACAGCCTCCTGCCATTGGTGTTGAGATTCGCGATTATAGAGCCGCGCTAAGAGCGCGTGTAGCGGAGCGGGAACTTTAGAACGCTCTTTCCAGAACATTACATAAACACAAAAAATAGTCATAAAAAAATTATGTAAAAATTTATCATTTACGTTCAGCACTAAAATTTTTGATATCAATAAGAGGACAAGATTTCCGTTGAGGTCTGAAAATCAACTAACCATTACATTCCATTAATAACCATTAATAATACAAAATCATTTGTTGTCGAATTATTACCAACTTAGAAAATGAAAACAGTCAATGTTTCATTTACTTACAGGATTAAAATTGGGAATATCAATACTGGGACAAGTGTACCATACTAACTTACTAAACGAACATAGTCAATGTTTCATTTACGTACAGGATACAAATTTACCATATCAATACTGGCATTACAAGTGTTTAAATGGTTTTCAATCATTTTCAATAATTCAATCACGTTTCTCGAATTTTTGCCCATAGCGATCTGCACGCTCAACGGCTGACGCCTCACCTGTAACGGGAACATTGAAAATCTTTTTGGTGTTTATACATTGTACCACAGGGATTAACTTGAGGCCCCCAATACTGCTTCATGGGTTACGATTTGTTAAACGGTCACTACCGTACGTTGAGCGTATGCGCACAGAGTACTTGTCCGGCCCATAACTTTTTATGCAAATTCCTCATTTCAGAAAAAATCAAATTATAACTGTTGTTTGTCTTTAGTCCTGTTGATAAGTGCACGATAACTTGTTGGCAATTTAAATGATTCTCACCGACTTAATAATATCAAATCAGAATTATTCTTAATTACAATTCTTCAGAGTTATTAATTTGTTCATTATTATAATGAACATTTAATAATGAATGCGCACGCAAGCAAAAATTTATTTTTAATGAGGGGAATAAACAGGTTTCTGCAAATTCCTGCTCAACTTTAATTTTTTCAGACATTGCTAGGAAAAAAACTTGGTTATATTGGTTCATCAATTTTCGATACTTATTTAAGAAGCAAGATAATCATTGCAAGCAATTGGATCTAAGTTTACTTATGAACCTTTGGAAAAACTTAGTTCACTTATGACGCTTTGGAGAATCCAAATCCACTCATGACGCTTCGAGGAATGGAATCATGGCATTTCATGAATTCAGTGTGGATCGACTACTTTTGCACAGCCTCAAGAGCCAATGAACACAGTAATTGAACGAATTGTAGATGAGGGAAGATGACAAGTAATATTCACTGCTAACGGTTCATACCGTAAAAATTTGTTAAAAAATATAATTCCGCTGTTCTTCTTCGAGACGTTTATTTCACGATGGTTGATCAATGAAGGTTGTAGGCAATAAATTCAGCTTTGAGAAAGTTCACTTTCTGGTTTAAAGAATGAATATATAGCGATATCGAGTTATGTTTAACGTTCCCCAATGACGACCACTTTAAGTTTGAACGTAACAAAAGAAGGCCCAATCTTGAGTATATCGACACGCGGCAACTTGCCTTGTTGATTCAAACTTTTCTTTCTAATACTTGGCGTCAAGACGCTGCCGCGTCTCTAAATACATAATTTTACTCTGTCGCAGGAATATCGAACGACTGCAGCATTGCAGAAAATATCATATATTCACTACGCTCTGATATACCGCGAAAACGTTGCTGTGGGGTAAACTTTCCGGTGACGAACTTTCTTGGGGGTCACTTCTCCGAAACAAATTTTTCTTAGCTCCATTTTCCTAGATTCTTTGAATACAATAGTACATAAAATGGAAGAAACGCTCTAGGTTGTGCAAGTTTTCTCTGATTTTTTCTGGAATGAGGAATTTGCATAAAATTTTATGGGCCGGACAACTACTCTGTGCGCATACGCTCAACGTACGGTAGTGACCGTTTAACAAATCGTTACCCATGAAGCAGTATTGGGGGCCTCAAGTTAATCCCTGTGGTACAATGTATAAACACCAAAAAGATTTTCAATGTTCCCGTTACAGGTGAGGCGTCAGCCGTTGAGCGTGCAGATCGTTATGGGCAAAAATTCGAGAAAAGTGATTGAATTATTGGAAATGATTGAAAAGCATTGAAAATCTTGTAATGCCAGTATTGATATGGTAAATTTGTATCCTGTACGTAAATGTAACATTGACTATCCGTGGAAAAAACTTCCAAAAAGTAAAAAGAACGTCAAGTATTAAAAGGTCGCATCTTGAGTTACAATTTTTTCCTTACAAAGATCTCTTTTCAAAAATAAATCGATCGCACTTTTGAAAAAAAGAAATTAAATCGGAAAAAAAATCCGAGTCCCTGCTTGAAACAATTCAAGTTTCGAAAAAAACAGGCTTGAACAAAACAAAATCCAATTCTTACCAAGGGCCACTGCAATAATTATCCAGAGAAATTCTTACGCGTAAAATTCAAGAATTGATCGAGCAAAAAAGATTGAAATCATTCAAGGCGGTAGCAGCCAAGAATGGACGTACCGACCATTATCGGTACTGTAACAACATGTTGTCAAAGGGCACTGCAAAACCAATGCGAAAACTTGGCGTGCATGGTTAAGTGAAAAAGCCCGAGAAGATTAAGAATCTATTTCGGCGGAGAGGAGGATACAGCACAACAATCGCCTAAAAAATACGATTTTTATATTCTTATTAATCTCTAAAAGGAAAATCTTTTTCATCACACCTGCAGGTATGATAAAAAATCGTATACACATCACGGGAGTCAAATTAGACTACTTCAAACCGCGGGCAGAATTGTCAGCCGAGCCGAAGGCGAGGTTGGCAAGCATTCGGTTGACTACTTTTCTTCCGTAGGTGCGTAATATACTATTCATTTTTTATTTCGTCAAAATAGAGAAAAATTTCCAGATTTTACGGAGTAAAAACTCGATTTTTTTTTGGGATGAGCCGGTTCGCCCGCCCGTTCCGTTGCCTGGCTCTTTAATTAAAAAGATTATCATAAATAACCCAAACAAAAGATATTTCCATTTAGTATATGGAAGTATCATATGGATGTCCACGGTTCATCTAATCGAGAAAAGCGGCCAGAATAAACATCGAACATTCCGGATGAGCCATAAATAGGTGGCTGAAAAGGATGGAATGGAGGTCTCGAATATGCAAATCTGCAGAAGGGCTCGCGATGGTTTATTTCCCAATCCATGATGTGATACTACTACTTCGGCTTGCATGTAGCGAGTTTCTGAAAAGTACAATGAGATAGCCCTTCGCCGAACTTTTTTACTTAACCATGCACGCCAAGTTTTCGCATTGGTTTTGCAGTGCCCTTTGACAACATGTTGTTACAGTACCGATAATGGTCGGTACGTCCATTCTTGGCTGCTACCGAAACCAATGATTTCAATTTTTTTTGCTCGTTCAATTCTTGAATTTTACGCGTAAGAATTTCTCTGGAGAATTATTGCAGTGGCCCTTGGTAAGAATGGGATCTTTTTTGTTCAAGCCTGTTTTTTTTCGAAACTTGAATTGTTTCAAGCAGGGACTCGGATTTTTTTTCCGATTTAATTT
>JBAJMU010000351.1:0-11810 GCA_037952995.1 Hyposoter didymator
CCATTCTGTGGCTCAGAACCCGCATAGCCTATATACTCAGATGTAATAAATCTCCACGTTGGTTGCGTTGAGGTTGTAATTGTTTCCAGTGCTACGGCCGGTGTCAATTGTGGGAGGGTCTGGTACCAATTATTATCGACGTGGAACATAGGCGAAAGGAAAGAGTTACATTCGATTTGATGCCCTGTTTTTGTAACGATCCGCGTTGTGGGCATCATAAACAAAGATTCGTTGCCTCTAGTGATTGCAAGTTCTTGATAACACTCTTCTGTTTTTCTCAATATTACGTTTACTGGTACGCATTTCGCAAGGCGAATTACTTCTCCTGCTACATGCGCGATATAGCCCGGTTCATTCATGTAATGATAAGCAAATTCGGCCGGGGCTAAGGATGCGAATCCTAAGGTGTTGCGAAGAACGCGTTTTTCAATTTCGCATTCCTGTTTAATGATATTGTTGTAAAGGCTTGTTATTTGACTGCCGAAATGTTTCGCTACATAGACGAATTTAGCGTTCATATATGCGAAAAGATCCATGTTTACCAATGATAGTCTTTTTTTAGTGAACTTGTCACCATAAGTTTGTTCTAATATGAAAAGTTTCGAATGCTCCGTTTTGACAAGTTTGTAGCCACACACAGAGGTAAAACCCCTAGCGGCGAGAGCGAAAGTTATATATTCTGAAGTGATGGAGAAAATTTCCTCTCCGTTCAACGCGTCCTTAGTGTCCTTTATTTTCTCTGCTTTACCGTCAAATACGACTTCGTAGTTTTTAAATCTGCAGGCATCTGTGGGTATTGGGTTCCACTGAGTGAAACCTCCTTCCCAATCTAGACAGGTACCTGAAGTATGTTTGCAACGAGTTCCTGATCGTAAAATAACTTCGTTTGTATCAAGATTTACTTCGGCGTTGTATTCGTAAATACTGATGAATAATTGGCCTGTGACCAATACATTATTCCAGTTACCGTAAGGGTCTGAGTAAGATCCTCCCCTACAGTTCCCTTCATAATCCACTGATCCTGTTATAACGACCGGTCTCGAGTTAGATGAATTCATGATTAAGTTGTCGAACAGAATGTTGTATGCCTGATATGCTTTAGTGTAATGTACTCTGAGACATTCCTCTGGTGAAATTTCTTGAATATATTCGATTATACCATTTTTGACTTCTGAATTGTACGAGTTCATTCCGCAATATTTGATTGTTCTGTGAATTTCTATCTTGCATTGTCGTACTTTGATTTCTGATAATTTTACTAATTGTAAAAGTTGAATTTTCGTAGTTGTTACTATTGGTTTATGAATAGGAATATCGCAACCCTGAATATCCAGTAATGACAAGGTTGTAATATTCATCGCTGGTGCTCCGCAGTCGTACGCAATGAGCGCGTAACCCGGTTGGATCAGGTACGCCAGGAAAGCGATGGTCAAAAACATCCTGCGTGTGTTGTCCATGGTCCCTGAAAAGGTTCCGAGACTGTGAGAGTATGCCGAATTATATGGCGTATTTAGTGTGCTATTTTGGCTCTGTCACAGTGTATGATTTTACGTTTTTTATTCTCGAGCTCGATTTCTATATCGTTTTGATCTTCGAAGGTTCTTGTAATTTCGTAGGGGCCTTTGTAATTATCGTCAAATTTCCCTACTTTTGGATTTTTTACCAAATATATTTTATCACCGACTCTAAATTTCACGGGGTTGATTTTCTTGTCGTAATTAATTTTTCATTTTTGTTTTGCATTTCCCAGATTATTACGGGCTAACTTTCGAACTTCCTGTAGTTGCGTAGCGAGATTTTTGACGTGATCGTCGTATGTGAGAATTTCGTTCATGTACGCAAACTGAGAGGGTAGACGAGCTTCCCTACCCAGAACGATTTGCTATGGAGTGAATTTTGTTCCTTCGTGCACGCTTGTATTGTAAGCGAAAGTTGCGAGTTCAAGCCATTTATGCCAATCCTTTTTATTGGTATAATGCTTGAGGTAGTCAGTGAGTACCTGATGACTACGCTCAAGAAATCCGTTCGATTGCGGGTGAAAGGCTGTCGTTTTTATTTGTTTGATTTTTCAAACTTTCGTGAGTTGTTTCATAACTCGGCCGATAAAAGCTGCTCCTTGATCAGTCAAAATTATTTTTGGGCAGCCGAACAGACAAATGAAATCTGTAACTAATGCAAAAGCGATTTCATTCGCAGTTGCGCTAACGAGAGGGATTGCGAAAGAGAATTTTGAAAGATTGTCTTGAATTGTGAGGATAAAACGATGACCTTGGTCAGATTCTGGAGTTATCGGTCCAACTATGTCCATTGCGATTTTGTCGAATACGTTGAGAGGTGTATCCGTGATGACCATAGGTTGTTTCGTTTTTACTCGAACTAATTTTCTTCTTTGACAACTTTCGCATTGTCTGATGTAATCTTCGACTTGTTTCTTGAGATTGTCCTAAAAATATTTCTGATGGATTCTGTTATAAGTTTTAGTGACGTCTTTGTGTCCTGCAATCGGGGATTCGTGACATTCTTTTATTATGTCTAGTCTATCCTCGACTGGCGGAGTGATAATCTCGTCTTTGCAGATTTTGATTTGAATATTAGTATTGGCGAAAGTTTCCCGGATAATGTTTTTAATCTTTAGCCATGTTGCTTGATCGAAGTTAGTTATTTTTTCGGAAACTGCTGCTGTTTTGATTTTTAATTCAATCATTTTTTATTTCAAGTTCTGAATGGTTTTTACGAAGTTTTCTTGGAGAAGAGGTGATAAATCATTTTCTCGGATCACTAGTACTAATGTTTTCTTTGTTTTTCCTGGTAAAACTAGCACTTGTCCCACTTCTAGATTTTGATCTGGAGTTAATTTGAGATAGCCCAATTCGATTAATCTTTTCCCTATTTCGGTTGATACTGTTCCGTCTGCTGAGATGAAACAAAGATAATTATCTTTGGTCATCTCGAGATTGTCGTTTGTTTCAACGATATTAACGAATTCGGGATCTACGTCATCGTCGATACTGAAAATATGATTTACGGCCCCTCCTGCGATTGCAGGGGTTTCGTTTTGTGGAGGTACCACGGTTACAGGCGGCGTGAGAGGATAATCCGCTTCGGGGTTTCCTGCACGTTCGTTTTCCGAAGGGGGTTTTCATCTCCCGAGTCATGCAATACAATTTCGTATTCCAATTCTTTCTCGGGTTCGTTACTTGGGATTTTATTAACCTCGTCCTCCGATGACAATTGAGTGTTATTTCCCTGTATTGTGACGTTAATGCGTTCTAGAGATTTATTTTGTTGGTTCTCTTGAGATGCAGATTTTTCGTTTACGATGGTGGGGGAATTATCTATGACCTGAGCTGTCTGAGTTTGTAAAATTTCAGGCTTTGGATCTGAAATGACTTCGATTATCTCGTCGATTGTTTCTTCGACTGGTTTCTTCTGTCGTACGCGTTTTTTCGCTTCGTGCGTATGGTCTCCTGTTTCTGTACAATATAGACATTGTCTCTGTTTCCTAATTCTCGTAGACCTGCGAATGGGTTCCGACGGAGGTTTTTCAATTTTTCTTGACCGTTTCGGGGGTACTGGCGGTTTTAATAACCAAGGTTTAATAGGTTCGTCCTCCGTGGGGATAGGTATATGATTTAGGCTTAATTTCCTATCCATTGCCAATTGCGATGTTTTCGGATAATATGCCGAAACGAAAACGTCAACTGTTTGTTCGCCAGCTGTCGAAGGATCTGAATTTATTTTCCGAGCGATAGCTGGTTGCTTTACAGGAATTGACTCTTTTGACTTTTTGTTTTCTAATGATTGCGATGCTTTTGGAAATGCCGAAATAAAAACATCGACAGTTTAATCACCAGGCGTAAGGAGTTCTGAAGTTGATGCTTGAATTTTCTGTTTAGTGCGCCTGGAGGGAGAAGGAGTGAATTCTGCTGATTTTTGTGAGCGTTTTTCAAAAATTTGTTGAGCTAAATTCCGTTGGAAAGTATTTTTTCCCTGGACATTGCGATTTACAACCATTGGGCTCGGTTGAGGATTATCGCGTGGTTTACTGCTAGGCTCTGGTTGAGATATGTTTGAATACTGGGTCGGTGTGACTACCAGCTGTTTTTCAGGAGTTTCTGTTGCTATTATAAAGGACGAAAGAAACAATTTAAAGATATTTATTGACTCAACGAATTACAAAAGTTCTTTGTACCGAATTAGTTAAACCGCGAGCTAAATAGAGATGTGCGAGGATCTCTGATCGCTAATCGCTAATAATAATTTTCCTTGTTATTCGTTTCTATCGCGACGTTAGGCACGGATTCCTTGGCTCTCCGCTCGCAGGACTGAATAAACAATTGCACATACAAACACATACATAGGGAAATTTCATACTTTACACTATCAGCATTCTGAAAGATTGATTGACCTCGTCGTCTAGTTCCATATCAGAACCAGAAGTGGGTTTTTCTTCAGGATTTCGTACAAGAGGCACTTGGACTAAGTTTTCCTCGTGCTCGTCCGATGAAGACGATGATTAATTTTTCGAAACGTTTTTGAAAGGTAAATATCGTCTAACGCGGTCTTTTCTTTTTACTTAGACTCTCCGTTTATTCCTTTCGTACGCTGAATGGAGTGTTTGGCTATCCGAGTTTTCTACTTGGAGATCTTGATTTTGACTATGATTTTGTAACAAGTTCGCGGATTGTCTTGAATTCGTTAATTTATGCGAACTCGTGTTCGGATTTTCTAGCGAATTTTTATGAGGTTTGGGACCTTTTCCTTGATGCTCTGAATTTTGTATTTCGCGATTTAAAAGATGCTCTGAATTTAGTGTTTCGCGATTTAAAGGATGCTCTGAATTTTGATTTTTCTGATGCTCTGAATTTTTGTTTTTCTGATGCTCTGAATTTTTATCTAGATGCTCTGGAATTTTGTTTTTCTGATGCTCTGAGTTTTTATTTAGATGCTCTGAAGAATGCTCTGTATTTTTACTTATTTGATGCTCTGATGGATTTTCTGAATTTTTATTTTTGTGATGCTCCAATGGGTTTATTTTATTAGACGAATTCGAGATCTCGACTTTTTGATTTGTTGTCTGATCCCTAGTAACCTTTTCACCAGACAGTTGATCAGGCTGCTGATGTTGGTTTTGTGATTCGTTTATCTTACCCTGTTTAACGCACGTGTCACTCTGACTTTCCGTGTCGCTATAATCGGTTAGTTGTGGCGATGGGTTGAGGTTAGAGGGTGTCACTGGAATTTTTTCCGGACTTGTGTTAGAAACTCGCGGTCTCTTTCTAATTTCGCTAGAATTTGAGGAGGAGGGGTGTGGTCTAGACACACCCGGATTTAGACTGAGTACTTTTCCTCCTTTGTCTGTTTCTGTAATACGCCATTTAAACTTGATAGGGAGAACTATTGGATTGCGCGATAGTGCGTCGGCGTTAGTGTTCTTTTTCCCTGGTTTATACTGAATTTTGTAATCGAATTCCTTGAGTCTTTCTCTCCATCGTAAAACACGTGAAGTGGGATCGTTCATGGAGTTAAGCCAGACTAAGGGTCGATGGTCGCTTACAAGGGTAAATTCCCTGCCATAAAGGTACGGTCTAAACGTTTTCAATGCATAGACCACTGCAAGCATTTCCTTTTCTGTTGTGGAATAATTCTTTTCCGCTTTATTAAAGACTCGAGAAGATGCTGCGACTATACGTTCTTTCCCGGTCTCGCCCTGAGTAAGAATTGCGCCTAGGGCGTAGTTAGACGCATCTGTTGCAACCGTGAATTTTTGAGAGAAGTCTGGATATGTTAAAATCGGATGCATGCACAGCTTGTCACGTAACGTCTCGAATGCTAATTGATGTTCGGAATTCCAATGGAATTTAACATCTTTTCTTGTTAGGTCCGATAGCGGTTTGGCAATTTTTGCAAAATTTTCTATGAAGCGACGGTAATATCCCGCGAGTCCTAAAAATTCTCTAACATTTTTAGGCGTTTTCGGAACGTTAAACTTTCTTAGGGCTTCTATATTTTTTGGATCTGGTCTAACCCCTTCTGCTGAGATGAGATGTCCTAAATACCGTACTTCTGTTCTTAAGAATTCGCATTTATCGGTTTGTAAAGTGAGATTAGCATTTCGTAATCGTTCCGCGAGTCTTTTAAATTTAACTTCGTGTTCTTCGATCGAGCGAGCGTAAATAACTATATCGTCTAGATACACGAACAAATCATTACCTTGTAGTCCTTTGAGTAAAAGGTCCATTAAGCGCTGGAAGATCGCTGGTGCATTTTTTAATCCGAAAGGCATTCGATTAAACTCATAGTGACCGTGAGGGGTTGTAAATGCTGTTTTATGTTTGTCATTGGGGTCCATTTCTATCTGATGGATCCCAGACGCTAAATCGAAAATAGAGAAGTATTTCGCTCCACCAAGTTCGTCTAAAATGTCTGTTATTAACGGTAGAGGGTATGCGTCTCCTATTGTCACGTCATTGAGTTTTCTAAAGTCTATTACAAGCCTCCATCTTTTATTAACTTTCGAGTCCTCTTTGTTGGGAACTATCCACACCGGAGAATTATATGGTGAGTTTGAAGATTCAATGATATTCAATTTTAGCAAATCGTTTATCTGTCTCTCGATTTCCGGTTTTTGAACAGGCGGATGCCTGTATTGTCGCGTGTTAACGGGTTTATCGTCCACTGTGAGAATTCTGTGCTTAGTGACATTGGTCGTTCTGAGGGGTTTACCCGGTATATGGAAGAGGTCCGCATTTTCTGCAACAAGTGCTGATACCGTGTCACGCTCTTCGTCATTAAGGTGGTGAAGACGCAAAAGGGTCATTACTGTTTTTACACGATCTCCTCGCGTCCGAGAAGTATCGTCGTTTCCAGTTTCGCCAATTGCGGAATTTTTATTCTCTTGATCGTTCTCCTCGGTGCTCATATCGAAAGAATAGAGAGTGATTACGGGAACATCCACTTTAACGTCTTTGTCAAGGGTATTGATGGCATAGAGGTAAGCTTTACTGTTGCGTAATGAGGATCTGGTGTAGGTGGAAATAAGTTTAAGTACGACGCGATAGAGATTGTGCGAAGAACCCAAGTTTTATTTTTCCCAAAAAGATACAATAATTTATTAGTTGTCCCGAACTCTTAATTCCGAGCAAGACGAGGTCGTAAATCTCGCCGTGCAAAGAGTTTCCCGACGAATTCCCGAGTGAATTCGTTCTCGCTAACCGCGTGGTCAACGAGATCTTTGAAAACCGATATGGCCGCGATGCGAAAAACCCGATGCCAATTTTTGCCCGAGGTCCCGAATAACTTTCGTTTCGAAATGCCCGAAAAATATATCCGTAGCCCGATTCTCCTCGATGTGGAGAATGAGAAAACCGTAATCGTTTGTAAGACGATTACCCGATGGCGAAAGTATTCGCGGATGGAGAAAATCCCAAGGTACCTTCAAAACACCGAAAAGCGCGTGACCGTTTCCTATCGCGTCCAGAAGGAGAAGAAGGATCGATACGTCGATCGATGAGTGATGAGTTACGCGCATGTCCCGTCGCTGGTCAAGCGTGTCGTCCCTGGCGGTGGCGACAATTACGTCAGCGCGCGTAACTATTTCCCGAATTATGATAAATGCGAGGCCCTTTGATTGACAGGGCCATCGCGTGGCGCCGCGACCGGCAGAGCGCGAACCCCGACCCGCTGCTCGCGTTACCGGTGCAAAATTGCGTCATTCCCCAACATTTACCATTAGTATTTTTCACTAAGGCTTCACCCGCGTAAACGCCGTCTGGAAACGGTATGCGAGATATGTATCCTGTCTCGAGTGCGTTCCCCACTCGTACGAACATCATCATTTTCTGTCTGGCCCGCAGAAGAAATGATTCTGTGTTCACAAATGGTACGTTCACATCATTGACTTGCACACACCTCTCCTTCCAGTCAATTTTTTCCTTATTTACCCCGAGTGTCTCGTGACCAAGTATTGCGTCGAACTCCACAGAGAAATAGTCTGCGCCTACGTGAAAAGTCTCCGATTTTTCACAAATAGCGATGTTAATTTGACCAAGCGTTTTTGGTCGATCGGAGTTAAAGATTCCGTATAATTCATAAATAACTGAATTATTTATCAAATCTGGGTTAGCGATGTTTTGTATTTTAATTAAGTTCAATTGCGATCCCGAGTCAGCGAGAAATAGTGTTTGTGATTTGATTAAATCCCGTGACTCTATAATTACTGCTGGTGCATAATAATTATTTGAAGTTGAACTGCGATTGCAATAGGCCCGAAGGATTTTTGGTTCTATTATTTCGGGCCTTTTGGAATTGGGTACTTTTCCTAGTTCTGTCCCTTCGACGCACCCGGACGAGGGGTCGCCAATTCGTTTCCCGGCTGGGTTACCTGGTTCGTCTCATTTTTCTTATTATTGTTGTAAATCCTTTTACGGCAGTCGTTAAGTACGTGTCCCGGTTTTTTGCAGTAGTTGCAAGTGATTTTACTTTTGTTGTTTTCTGTGGAGTTTGAATTATTTTGTTTCTTAAGTGCATAACAGTCGTCCGTCACGTGATTCGTCTTTTTACAGTAGTTGCAAAATTGGTCCGTCTTATTCGAGGACTGATTAGGAGGATTTCGGGAATTTTGATTTTTGTTGGATTGGTTAATCGGCAAACACGTAGATCGATTTGAGCTTTTTGTCTCGATTGGTCCGACCATTTTTTCGATTTCTGCTGCTTTTCTATAAATGCATTCTAATGATTCATAAACTACGCAAGGGATGTGTGGACGATACGCGATATTAACGCCTTTTCGAAACTGATCCATCGCCATGTCTCGAGCCCAATTCTTTGCACCTTGTGGGTCTTGTACTTTTGATAAATCGATCGCTTGTTTTGTTTGATTTAAGTGCGAATTGACTCCACTATAAAAAGTGAGCAGTGATTCCTTGTCTTTCTGTTCAAGAGTGTACATTTCTGTTAACCACGCAAAAAGTGGTCTCGACGCGATAAATCTGCTTCTAAGAATATCGATTAGTTCTGTGATTGTTTCGACATGAAAGCTTTCTAAGCTTTCACAGCAATTCCTTTGCATTTGCTCTTTAATAATGTGACGATTGATCTTTCCGAAATTACTTGTACGAATTCTCGTGCTGATCCGCAATAATTAATAAATGTGTTCAATGAACAAGTTTTGGACGTACCATCGAACTCTGGTATATATCGAGTGAAATCTCGATAATTAGCATGCATCGGGTAAGTTAGGTTATCAACCGATTGATTAAGATAATTTTGAGGGATTTGTCGACCCAAACGCTCTGCTAAATCTCTAGCTATTCTATCCATGTCTACGGCTGTATGTGAAGGGTTTTGTGGATTGCTTCCACCTGGTACACCGGTTGCTGAAGAGGTTTCCATAGCTTCGATATCGTTGTTTTGCATAATGAATTTTACGACTTACGAGTTGCTGAGGTTCTGGCTGGAAATGTGTCTCGTGCCGTCGGAAGCGTTGTTGCGGTGTCGTGTTGAGCCACTTGAGGTTGCTGCTACTGGTGTCTTGACCTTCTCCTTGGCTCACAGCTGGTTCATGGCTCGTTCCGATGGATGTGTATGTTGGTGCGAACCGAATGTTTCGATTCACAGAGTGCGTATTTTTATAAATTGCACGATCACCAAACTCAGTATTATTAGAAAACGTTTTGCGTGCCAATTTATTTGACGATAATTACGAATTGGTGTAATTTTATTATTTTAATTTCACTGATTTAATTGTCCGATGAACGCGGTTCACGTTGGTTTTTGCACTTTTTGATTGTTCAAGAATTTTATTAGCACAGATTTAGTATAATATTGAAGATGTTGCACGATATTATTTATCGCGATAATTGTCCAAGTTTAATTCGTTGTCACAGATTTAATGTAGACTTAAAACTGCGTTTTTATTTTTAATTAACATTTCGAAGAATTGTTTTTTTTTTTTTTTTATTATTATCGATGTTCTGATGTTTTACCAATTTCGTAAATTTAAAACTGGTTTAACGATTTTGAGATTTAGAAGATTTCGTGATTTAGATTTTTATAGATTTTCTGATTTTCCGCAAGGTTTTCCGCTGCCACCAGTTTTAATATAGTATTTTGTTTCGTCCCGAGAGCAGGGTCTCGATGGGATCGTATTTGTTCGGCTTACTTGCCAATGATTGGAACCGACTTACCGACTAATTGACGTCGTTGACTCTGGACTCTCCGGTTACCGGCAGCCGAATACTATATTTTAAACGAATTTGGTTCGGTAGGTGTTGGTTTGAGTGGGTTGTTGACCACTAGAGTCTCGTAGACCCTTTTAAGAATAATGTTTAACACCTTTAATTTTGTTGAAGTTAACAAAATATAAAATGGTTTATTCGAATGAAGTCGTTGTTTGGTTTTTACACTGAGTTTACAATTGTTGGTTGATGTAATTTACACTTATCTTAGAGTGAGATTGTTTTCTGAGTTAGCTATTATCTTATTATCAGAATTATTCGTTGAGAGTTTTTATAAGTCGAGTTTTAACACTTGGAATCGCGTACAATGATTTGTCGCGGAAAATAGATTTGAAGATTTTGATTGACTTGTCGACTCGCACTCTCGATGCTAAGTAACTTTTGAGATCGACGATTTTGTGTCCTGAGCTAAAAGTTCTTTGGATTTTCTGGTGATAGGATGCTGTGGAAGGGACTGATTTTGTTACAGTAAAAAGTGAGGATTGGTGAAAAGATCATTAGAAAAGTGTCGTTAATTTGTGATTGGGCTGAATTAGTGGGAAAGACTTTTCTGTAAAGATGATTGGAAGAAAAGTCGTTTAGTATTTAGGCGCAAGAAAAGAACAGGATTCTGATTGGAAGGACAGTCATTAAAATTAGACTGTCGCTTTCGTTTCGAGGAAAAAGGGCGAGATTGTTCTAACTGCAAGTGGTTGCACGTGCACATCTCGACTTCTGAGAAAAAGAGGAATTTTACGACTTTAGGCGTATGAGAAAATTTGTAGATTGCTCGAATTTGGATATTGGTAATTTATAGTTTTTCGGAGAAAACATATTAAGAATTGTGAAGATTGCATTAGTGGAACTGTTTATCTTTGGATTTTATGAGTTTTCGAGATTTCCTGTGGGATGCAGCTGACGGGTGTTAGGTGACAAAAGTCGGGTCTGCTAGAGCGCACGTGGTACTCTTGAGTACAACGGGCGCGTTGTGGGGTTTTTCCTATTGCATTCTGCGTATGTAATATATAAGAATATGTGAGAGTTGGAATATACACTAAGCTCTATGCTTAATAATATTTATCAATTAAAATATCGACGAATGATGATATTAATAAGCTAGTGTACTTACTGTTGGTACATATTCAATGAAAATTTTATGGGGGGGCTAGCGTGAGGGCTAGGACGTAACAGGTGTCGGAATCGGTCAAAAGAAGTGGAGCATATTCATTCATGAAGCATATTCTCTCGTCATCGGATCATGTCGGTAATATGCCAGCTGAAAATTCGAATTTGTGAGGTTATGACGAGCTGTCAAAGCTGTATCACAGCATTCTTTCCGACTGAGTCACGAAAAATTTGCAACACATTCTTCTCCCATAACCTTGCACCCTCGGGAAAATAAATGGTTAGCCAACGTTCGTTGTTCGACAAGGAACAAAGTTGTAACAGTTATTTCCTCGAAAATGTCAAGGGCGGAAAAGAAAGATATAAACTTATTTTTGCTATCTCTCTCACACTCGCGTCAATATGGCCCTTCGAAATATCAGCTGACATTAGTAGTAGGTGGCACACTATGGCGACCCCCACTCCTAT
>JBAJMU010000355.1:0-11582 GCA_037952995.1 Hyposoter didymator
CTTCCATCCTGGCATTTTGAACCCGCAATCCGCAACAAATGGGACCTTTTATTTTTATTTTTATTTTTTTTTCTTTATACTGGGGTTTGCAAATGAAATGAGACCTTTTATTTTTTTTTCTTTATACTGGGGTTTGCAAATGAAATGGGACCTTTCATTTTTATTTTTTTATTTATTTTTATACTGGGGTTATTCAAATGAAATGGGACCTTTTATTTTTATTTTCATTTTTTTTTCTTTATACTGGGGTTTGCAAATGAAATGGGACCTTTTATTTTTATTTTTTTTTCTTTATACTTGGGTTTGCAAATGAAATGGGACCTTTTATTTTTATTTTCATTTTTTTTCTTTATACTGGGGTTTGCAAATGAAATGGGACATTTTATTTTTATATTCATTTTTTTTCTTTATACTGGGGTTTGCAAATGAAATTGGACCTTTTATTTTTATTTATTTATTTTATTTTTATACTGGGGTTTGCAAATGAAATGGGACCTTTTATTTCAATTTTATTTTTATTTTTTTATACTGGGGTTTGCGAATGAACCCGGATCCCTGCCCCTCGTAAAGAGGTGCGGGGACATGGGTGAGGCCAACCGGGCGCGTCTTCGGGTGGCGGATTGAAGGAGTTCCAGGGTGGGGACCGTCCGTGTACGGCCGGGGAACGGGGCGTCATGACGACCGCAACCTGGACCAGAGGGACGCCGAACACCCTGGACAACGGGTGCTATAAGGAACCCGGCTGGTGTAAAAACCAGGCCCAGGGAACCGAAGGCCTCGTCGCGGACCACTCCCCTAGCTAAGGTGTAAGCTATCGCGCCGAGGGCTGAATGGTAACAGGGTTATGTTACCTCAAACGATGCCCCTGGGAACCAGGCGCCTCCCCACTGTATCTCAGTCCCCTTATCATTGCAACAGGCTCTGCGGTGAAAGGACCTTTTATTTCCTATATACTCGTGGGACCAAAATGGAAACCAACATAAACAAACAAAATAATGAAAACAACGCCACTGCCGGGACCTCCCAGATGGACCCAGCAGCGGACAATACAATTCATGTCAATAGCGGATCGGCTTCTGTGGACCTCGTCTCGGCGAGGACCGAGGGGCTGACCGTTAGCGACATTCCCACACGCGTTGAGGAGGAGGGATCAGCGAAAGCCGGTCCCTCCAAACCAGCGACTAACGAAGGTGAGAAGAAACCCGGTCACTGTGGTGCGGCGAGGAAGAGGGCACGCAAGGCCTGGCTGGCCGCACAGGGCCCTTCCTCCAAGCCTGCCCCGGCAGGCAGGGTGGACTCCACTAAGGAGGCTGATGAGGGTAGGGGTTCGGCAAAACGACCCAGGCACACCTCCCGAGAAGTACACGGCCATGAAAAGGAGCAAGGTGTTCCCGAAACCCACCGGCTACGGGGAGGCTGTAGTGGCGGATAGGAAGCTGGTCATTGCACCGGCTGACTACCCGGACTCGCTCCTCGGCCAGGGTCAGGACGAACTGGTCGCGCGGGACCTTCTCGCGGCGCTGGACTCTATTTCCATAGGGAGTGAGGTACCGTGCTTCGAGGGGACCCGTTGCGAGCAGGGAGCCCTATGGGTCACCTGCGCCGACGAAAAGGCAAAAGCATGGCTGAGGGAAACAGTCCCGAAGGTCAAACCTTGGGAAGGAGCATCTCTCGAAGCTTTTGAGAAAGAGCGCCTCCCCAAGCTGGTGAGAGTGACCGTGGTGTTCCCCGGACTCAACGAGGACATGCGGGCTATTCTCACCAGACTTCAGCGGCAAAACCCGGGACCGCAGACCTCCGTATGGAGGGTGTGGGACCGGAAGCAAACAAAGGGGTCCACCCACACAGTGCTGGGGGTGGACGCAGTGTCCATGAGGAGACTAGTGGCGTGCGGCATTTCTCCCCACTTTGGACTGGGCAGGGCCCGTTTCTACGAGGCCCAGCACAGGACGAGGGGGGAGCGTGACGGCGCGCCCGAACACCCCTCCGTAGGGGGACGGGAGGAGGGGCCCGCGGGGACTCACGAGGCCCCGGAGGCCGCCCCGGTAGCCGACCCTCCCCCTGCACCGGCACCAGCAGCAAAGGGACCGGACACGGCGGAGCCCGCGGTTTCGGCCGCAGGGCCCGTGGCGTCCGATGGCCCGGCCAGACAAAACTGGCAGACTAAAAGAGGGAAAGGCAGAGGTAGGGGCAGGCCGACGCGGGCCCAAGCTCTGACGCGAGAGAGCCTGGTGGAGTCCCGGAGAGGAGTTCAAACGACACTCGACGGGTCTCTCCAGGGGCTATCCAGCTCACCCCGGGGGCCAGCAACACCATGCGCGGCCGCCGAGGTGAGAGAGGGGGAGGGTAATGACTCTAGGTGAGAGTCAGTACCCCCCTCCCCCATACCACTCACCCTGCCCCCATCCCCCCAACCCAGCACCCCACCCNCAAGTAAAGGGGATAGACCAAAGCAATGGAACACTGCTATACGACCCCGCACAGCCGGGGCCTAGGGCCTGCATCTATGTAGGGATGCAAGGCCCTAAAGCTCAGCAGGCTCTGCAGTAGGGATCTGGCAGTGGCTCTAATAAACCTGAGTCTTGGGGGAGGACCAGCTGATCTAGTGGTCTGCTCGGCGTATCTCCCATATGACACAGAGGAACCACCTCCAACGAGAGAACTCAGAGCAGTAGTAGACTACTGCTCTTGCAAAGGGCTTGACCTCTTGATCGGGTGTGATGCCAACTCGCACCACCTGGTTTGGGCAGCTCAAACACCAACGGGAGGGGTACGTCCTTGCTGGAGTACCTATCGTCAACAAACCTCGAAATTCTTAATAGAGGATCGAGACCCACCTTCATCACTCCAAGAAGACAGGAGGTAATTGATCTCACAGTGGGAACTCTTGGAGTCACACAGTGGATAAGCAACTGGCAAGTGGACGATGAGGACACCTTATCGGACCATCGTCGCATATCCTTCATGCTTGGAGGGGGAGGGGCACCATCACCCGGGACCGCCTACAGAAACCCAAGGACCACCAACTGGACCTCCTACAGGGAGGAACTAAGCGGTAGGCTCAGGGGAACTGACGGTCGGTCGCGGACGGAAGGCCAGATCGAGGGCGACGTGGAATTTCTACGCACGTCCATCATCCATGCCTACGAGGCTGCCTGTCCGGCCAAAAGCAGGAAAATGAAGAAGAAAGTCGCTTGGTGGAGCAAGGAGCTGAGTAAGCTCCGCACCTCGCGACGACTACTAAACAAGGCTCTGAGACTCCTATGAAACCCGGTAGCCTAATGCTGCCAGGGGGCACCATGGCTGAGAAACGCGAAGACGTCTTAGCACATCTCATTGAGGTACATTTCCCGGGCTCGAGTCTGGAGAGGCAAGGTGATCCCGCAAGGGCTGCGCCTGCCAAATTCAGACCCGCGGACTGGGAAACAGCTGCCAAAGTAGTTACGCTGGACAGGGTCAGATGGGCTGTCGGCTCCTTCGACAGGTTCAATAGCGCAGGAGCGGACCACATTTTTCCGGCCCTGCTCCAGGAGGGAGGGGAGGACCTGGCGAGGCACCTGACCTGCACACTTAGATCCTGCCTAGCACTAAGATACGTCCCGAAAGCCTGGAGGGAGGTGACGATAGTCTTCATCCCCAAACCGGGCAAGACCAGCTACGACCAGGCGAAGTCGTTCAGGCCCATCAGCCTGACGTCCTTCCTCCTGAAGACGCTGCAAAGGTTGGTGGACAGATACATCAGGGACGGAGCGCTGGAGCGAATGCCGGTGCAACAGTCTCAACACGCGTACCAGCCGGGCACATCCGTGGAGACGGCTCTACACGATCTAGTTGGTGAGATCGAGGGGGCCCTCCACAGGAACTAGGCCACGCTGTGTATATTTCTTGACGTGGAGGGGGCGTTCGATAACACCTCCTTCGACGCTATCTGCAATGCGGCAAGAGGATTCCAAGTGGATGACACGATCATTGACTGGATCCATTGCATGCTCAAAACAAGGACAGTCACCGCCAGCCTCAATGGAACCGACGTCAGGGCCCGGGTCGGAAGAGGATGCCCGCAGGGAGGAGTCACCTCCCCCCTGCTGTGGCTGATGGTGGTCGACGGACTCCTGGCCGGGCTCGGGAGGCTGGGGGTTAAAGTCATCGGCTTCGCGGATGACGTCTGCATAGCGGTAAGCGGCGATCATCCGAACTTCATGACGAGTAAAATGCAGAAGGCACTGGACTTAGTCGAATCATGGTGCACTGCTCAGTCTCTAAGGGTCAATCCCACGAAGACTGAAATGGTACTATTTACAAGGAAGAGGCGCCTCATCATGAGGCCTCTTCCCATCTTCGGGTCACAGCTGACTTACTCACGACAGGTCCGCTACCTGGGAATGACTCTAGACAGCAAACTCAGTTGGATGGGACACATCGACAGGCAGGCACCGAAGGCGATAGCGACCTTCTGGGCCTGCCGTAGGATGTTTGGCCTGACCTGGGGACTCAAGCCTAACATGGTTAGATGGATCTACAAAGCCATTGTAGTTCCCCAACTGACATACGCCTGTATTGTCTGGTGGCCCGAACTTCGCAGGGCAACCAACAAGAAGGCACTTGACAGGGTGCACAGGCTAGTGGGGCTGGGGATAACAGGGGCGTTAAGCACGACCCCAACCCTTGCCCTGGGCGCACTTTTAAATCTACCACCTCCGCACATCACGGCAGAGGTGGAAGCGAGGAAAGCCGCCATTAGGCTGCTCTTCAACGGTAGGTGAAGGAAGGCATGGACGGGACACGCGTCTGCCCTAAGGGAGGATACGGTCCTGAAAAGGATCAGCCTTCTCGGGGGCGACAGATGTCCCCGACAATTCTTCTTCCGGCACGACTACCACACCCTTATCCCCGACAGACAGTCGTGGAAGGACAATCCAGGAGCGCTACTGACCCCTAGAGGCCTTGTGTGGTTCACGGACGGGGCCAAAACGAATACAGGAGCGGGGGTCGGAGTATGGAGTGATGGACCCAGGACGGAGCTAAGCCTCGCCCTGGGGCCGAACACCTCCGTCCTTCAGGCCAAACTCTTCGCCATAAAAACCTGCGCCCTGTCCATTCTGGACAGGGGCTTCAGGGATAAACACATCTACATTTGCAGCGACAGCCGGGCAGCCCTCGGGAAGCTGTGCACCATCACAGTGAACTCGGGGTTAGTCAAGGACTGCATGGAACTGCTATCGCTGATCGCCAGTGATAACAGGGTCAAGCTGCTATACCTCCGTGAAGTTGGCCCCTCGAAGTAATTATTTTTAAATCTAATTAATGCAGTTCGTTTGAGAATCGTTTGAGAGAGTTTGAGAGTAAAGAAAAATCGTTTGAGAGTTGATAGTTTTTCCGGAAAATTAATTTTAATTTTGGGTGTGAAGTTGGCCCCCATATTTTCTATCTCCTCAAAAAATGGACTTAGACGTTTAATTTTTTTTTTAATCGTTTGAGAACCGTTTGAGAGGATTTGAGAGTATAAAAAAACTGTTAGAGAGTGAATACTTTAATTGATATTAAATAATTATTCAATGTGAGATTTCCCCTAGGATTAGAGCACTTCCGGTGTGCGCATTGCGTGTGCGCACTGTTATATGCCCAACATGTCTGCGCAGTGCGTCTAAAATCAGCTGTAGCGACCGAGATTGACGTAAAAATACGATTTTCGAGGATGCGGATTATCGTAAATCGAACGGGTACGAGATGGACATGGAGACGAAGCTGAGCGATTTTCTCTCAGTCACATCAATGGTAAGCGAAGAATTTGATGAAAATATTGGAAAAATACACGAGCGTCGAAAACGGGAAACTTGATGAAATCTTTTTAACCCACGTCAGTGCAACAGAAAGTGACAGAGAGTGAACAGACAGTTATGGAACGCCAAAATTGTTATTTACTTGCAGATAAGGAATAATGCACTCATGATTGAAAGAAACGTCGAATGTCGATGGGTCAGCGATGTTCCCGTTTGTCTATCCCAAGATTTCTGCGTTCTCGGATCTTGGAAATCTTGGACCGTGCTTGCAACGATCTAGCGAGCGATCCATGTTACTCAGCTAGGCATACCATCACTTGTCGCATTTACAAGGTAAATAAACTGTAGTTGTAGCTGTGTAGCTTTTGCGCAACGAAAAAAATTGTGGGACAAATACAAGGCAAAATCTTGTAAACACAGACCCTCGACGTCTCCTCGACGGACATCAGTTACGGGATGCATGTTTGCATAAAAAACAGTCCAATGAACCAACCCGGAGCGACCGGTAATTCGCAATTTTCTAAAATGAACTATTTTTAATCATTCTTTCGACATTTTCCCGCAATTTTATAGCTGGCTCCATCGTTTTCAGGCTTCACCATCGCCAGCGGCGTTCCCAAGGTCGATCAGTTGCTCTCGGCCGCCTGAAACCTTGATTCAACTTACCGTTTTTAAATTTTGCCTGCCGGGTCTCTCCACACCGGCGAAACGTTCGAATGAACGAGAATCCAATGGAAACGTGAGTGAAAGCGGCAGCAGCAAGTCGAACCACAAGGAAACCGCAGATCGTTTGGACATGCCGCCGCCTCCTTCGCCGGCCTCGAGCACATGCAGCGATACCGGAAGCATCACCACCAGTAACAGTCAGTTTTGTCAATTTTTTGTTTTTCCTTTTTAAATCCTTCGAGTACACGCTGGGTCATTTTGACCCGTTAAATTTTTTCTCGTTCTTTTCCGTAGAAAAATGCATTCAGGTTCGCACAAATTCGCAACGAAAGAAAGGAACGAAAATTTCATATTTTTCGAAACTGAACGGTTTGAAAAACGCCTCGGGTCAGATAGACCCAGTTTGGACTTGGAGGAGGTTTTTTTTCTTTTTCGGAAACCCTTTGAGTACACACTGGGTCACTTTGACCCGAGTAATTTTTATTCACCGATCGTTTGTGCTTTGATTTTCTATTTCGTGAAAAAATCAATTCAGGCCCATAAAATCGCTGAAAAAAAACGAAAAAATCATAGTTATCGGGATTGATAAACGGTTTGAAAAAAGCCTCGGGTCAGATTGACCCGATTTGGACTTTTTCCTCCTCCCAAATTCATGGCTAAATTTGGGGTTGATTAAATTTTTCAGAACGTCAGAAACCTATGGCCCCGAGAAGCGACGGTGAGCCTGAGAGAAAAGACGAGGAGGAATGGCAATTAAAAGACGTCGTTTCCGTCGACGACGTGCAAACCGTTCCCATCGGTAATTATCGACAAATAATCAAGCATGCGATCGATATTCATCGAGTATAAACTTGACACTGACGTTTTATTGGAAATTTTGTCGTCCATAGGAAAAGTAATCAAGGTCGACGGCTGCAACGTTGCTGTGAAATTCTTCTCCAAGGATTGTAAGGAAAAGGAGAAAGAATCGAAGAAGAAAGATTTTAGTACGTCCGATTTCAAGGACGTCACTGCCGAGGACATGATCAAATTGCTGGTGGATTGCAGATTGCTCCGCAAAGATGAGCTTCAGGTACGAATTTTTGTCTTCGGGATGAAAAAAATCATGGAAAATCAAACAATAACGAAAACTCCCATTTTTTCTTTTTTTTTCCATCAGGTTATTAAATCTTCAATGAACCCACGAGCTCCCGATTGATTCCAACGCACCCCGAGGAGAGTAAACATCGTGGAAAGCGCGACGGACAGTCTCTTGACCGTTTCGACCGACCATTTTCGCCGTTTTCAGGCATTCATGGAATTCTTAAAAATGGCAACAAGCTGAGTTACGTCGTTTATAATCTCAGCACCGGAAGATACGTTCAAGATTGCTTTATTCCCTCGGACATCCCTTCGTTCTTGGGACTTCAGCCACAAAATATCAGCCTCAGCAGCGCGGACGGGGTAATTGTTCAATTATTTTTTATTATTTAAATTCACTCATAAGTAAAATTTGTTAGAAAAATTATTGACCAATAATATTGAATAATAAATTTTTAATTGCCATTCTTTTCGGATTGGATCGAGTGAATTTTTTGGAACTAACGTTTCGTCGTTTTTTCGATTCCAGAATAACGATTGCTCGATGATTTTGCGCGATGGCAACGGAACAATTTACCCGATCGCGAAAGACTGCGCGGACTCGATTCGCGAGGCGAATTGGCTCGACCTTGCACCTGTTTTGTGCATCGGTGCCTCCACGATTCCGATACCGAGTTGTTCAAACTCTACGAACGTGAAGAACAAGGTCGCCGTGATTGCTCTCGTATTTGACAATCTCATGCTACTCTCCCGGATCCTCAGATGCGATTACGACGGAGTTAAACAAGTTTTTCTCAACCTGGAACACGATCAGAGTGAGTGCTCAAGTTTTTACTCAAATTTGCGCCTCTACGGGTCTTTTTGACCCAAGCGACAACTTTTTTAAATCGAAAATCTCGTTTTTTAAAACGTTTTATTGAAAAAAACGAAGAAACCGAACGAAAAACGCATGCGAAATGGCATGAAAAATCGTGATTGATTCAAATTTTCCAGAAATTCGAAAATTCCCATAATTTTCATGTTTTTTGATGTTGTAATTTTCAGAAGGAAATATGCCGCAAATTCAATCCTTTCTCGCTGAGCGATGCAACGGAAATCGAAATATTTTGCACACTTGCGTAAACATGTGTTCGCCGTCGTCTAACAAGGACAACGAGCAGAGTATCGAGCGGGAATTGATGACCGGTGCGGTCGATGGGAGCGTCACACCGATGGAAGAGCCGATTCCGCCTCTCAGTTGGCCTCCCTAACTGGACAAAACGTCCGGCGAGGAGGACAGCCTTTTGAGCATCGGGGCAGCGAGCATTTCGATGATGAATAAATCAGGAAGACAATTCCGTTGGCGTTGACGGGTGAGAAAATCGTCAATGTCTCGGCAACGGTGATTCGTTGTTCGGTGAGCACGGAGAGCGGAAAAGTCGCGACGTGGCTGGACGAATTGCTCTGGCATGTCGCCTCGAGGCTAGAGCATCCGGCTCAATCTTTTACCGAACGCTCGACAAAATCGTCGCACGCCAAGCTCGAAAGCGGCACTTTGTATTGGTGGTAAGATGAATTTTCCCGGATCTTTTTCTCTCGATTCTGCCACGAAAATGCAAATTTTCAATTTTTTTTTCACAAGTGTTTTTTGCATAAAAAACAGTCGAATGTACCAACGAGGAGCGATCGGAAATTGAAAATTTTCCAGAAAAACGATTTTTCATCGTTTTTTCGAATTTTTTTCTCCAACTTTATGCCTGGCTCAATCGTTTTCAGGCTTCACCATCGCAGCCCAAGGTCGGTCAGTCGCTCTCGGCCGCCTGGAACCTCGATTCCACTTACCGTTTTAAAATTTTTCCCGCCGGATCTCTTCACACCGGTGAATCTGTCGATAAACGCGAATCCAATGGAAACGCCAGTGCCAGCGGCAGCAGCAAATCGAGCCACGAGGAAACCGCCGATCGTTTGGACATGCTGCCGCCTCCTTCGCCGGCCTGCAGCGATACCGGAAGCATCACCACGAGTCACAGTCAGTTTTTATCGATTTTTTGTTTCTTTTTCCCTCAAATCCTTCGAGTACACACCGGGTCATTTTGACCCGATAAATTTTTTCTCTTCTGTTTCGCGAAAAAATACATTCAGGCTCGCATAAATTCGCAACTAGAAAAAAGAACGAGAAATTCATGTTTTCCGGAATTGAATGATTTGAAAAACACCTCGGGTCAGATTGACCCGATGTGGACTTGAGGAGCTTTTTTTCTTTTTCTTAAACCCTTCGGGGAGACACTAGGTCATTTTGACCCGAAGAATTTTTTTTCACCGGTCGTTTGGCATTGAATTTTGTTTTTCGTGAAAAATATGTTTAGGCCTATAAATTCGCTGAAAAAAAAACAAAAAAAACGAAAAATTCATATTTTCCGAAGTTGAACGGTTTGAAAAAAGCGTCGCGTCAGATTGACCCGATGTGAACTTGTAGGATGTTTGCACGAAATGTTTGCATGTTTTGCGTGGAAAAATGTATTCAGGCCCATAAATTCGTAACAAAAAAAAAACGATTCACGTTTTCCGGATGAAACAATCTTATTTTTCGGAATTTACCGATTCGAAATCCCCCTCGAGTCAGATTGACCCAATGTGGACTTTTTGCTCCCCGCAAGTTTATGGAGTTTGAAGAAAATTCAAATTTTGGGGTTGATTGAATTTTCCAGAACGTGAGAAACGTATGACCCCGAGAAGCGACGGTGAGACGGGTTCGATGACAGCACGCCGGCAACGCCAGTGGCTACGACACCTCATCAGACGTCGATATTGACGTCGAGCGGAGTTTCACCAACGAGACATTTGATGTTATGGCATATTTCGATGAAAAAAAATCAAAATATATAAAGTTACTTTTTTCGACTCGAATTAAAAAAAAAGTTGATGCCTCGCCTAGCTCTAATACTTAATGCAAATTTTTACTTCAGAAGGAAGCATAAAGAAACGAGAATAAACAATGTTAATAACCACTTATTATTAAATAATGGAGCTTCCGTACACACTTTATTTTCTTTCCTTTCTCTTATTGCTCTCTCGCTTTACTCATTCCTTCTTTTTGATCCCGTTACGAGACGATGAAACAATCGACAAATTCTTCATGACACTCGTCCTTTTTTTTGCTTTTTTCAATTTTCTACGTGCCGCGCGAATCCCTGCCTTCACTTGCGGTCCTTGCTGAGATCCGATGGAAACTCCGAGTTGTCAGAAACGGAAGGGATCGTCCGCGACCACAGTAACAGTCTTTCGATGTCACTTACTTCGGTTGCACCTGCGTTAACGAGATTCAACCAAGACAAAACACTAAGACCTATCGATCGATGACACATCGCGTTTTTCATTGTTATTATTATTTTTCGAAATGGAATCAACCACATTGTTGTTGTTCCTTAGGATATTGTCTGCATCTTACTTTACATATCCAAGTCACGAAATTATTTTTCCTTCTCTTTTATTCTGCCATATGGATTTCGGAGTTGACCGGTTAAATGAAATTGTTCGGAAAAAATAACAATGAAATCATTTTGATCCTGATTTTCGCTCTGAGGTTGGATTTTGATTTTTTTCCATCAATGAAAATGAAAGAAAAAAGACCGATAATTATACATTGACCTTTTGGCTTCTTTTTATGCGGCAACATCGAATTTTTTTCTTTTTATTAAGTAACTCAAACCTTACCCAAGCTCAAGGACAAAAGTAACTGAAACCTTACTCGAGTTCAAGGATACCGCTGCACATTCTCATCGCGATATTGAATTTTTGGGGCCCCCCCTCCCCATTTGTTTCACAAATAACAATATTACTTTCAACAGGACACACTCATTAGATGAAACACCTTTTTTAATATTTATTTTCTTACAACATCGACCAAGCTTTTCAGAACGGTTACGATTTGATGTGCACGTATCCAAATTTCGAGCTGAGTTCGTCCTTCGAGAAATTTTTTGGTCTCTTGCCCTTCAATGACTTCGGCTTCCTACCGGATCGACAAAACTGCGCTAATCGCACCCGATTCACCAACGTATTGCACCAGAGCCCCGT
>JBAJMU010000359.1:0-11371 GCA_037952995.1 Hyposoter didymator
GCGGATCGTCAGCTGTCGCTCAGTTGTGCCGTTTCAATATAGAATAATAATTATGAGCTCTACTGCAGGAAAAAGAGGTTGCATTCCAACGATGCAAACTTCAACATGATCATTTACTTACATTCCAAGTCCGCTCCGCCTCTTCCCGGGCCTGATCGCGTTCGCGTTTCACCTCCTCGTAGCGTCTGCAATATGAATAACATTTATTCCTTCTATAAGTTGGTTAATTTCCAAAAACGCAGAAAATTTTTTCCCAAGAAAAAAAAATTGGGAAAATGAAAAATTTCAAAGGTCGCGACGGAATTCCTTTATTACTTTATTTTTTTCATTTTTCGAATTGTTCCAATCCGATCACTTCAACAATTTTAGGGAGCGCAAACGAAGATTTCTCGAACGTTGTTATTTCGTTCAAGCTTCGTTTCCGTTTCCTAAAACTGTCGAGCTGATCATATTGGGACAATTCGAGAAATGAAAAAAATAATGTAAAAAAGAAATTGCATCGCGACCTTGAAAATTTTCATTTTCCCAACTATTTTTTTTTCTTTTCAAATTTTCCCAATCCTACTGCCAGATTAATTTCCAAAAACGCAGAAAAATATTGCTCGAACGTTGCAGACGAACATTTCGTTTAAATTTTGGATTCCGACATGAGAAACGGAGCGATTTCGTTGGATTCCAACGAGCAAGCTTCGTAATCTCGCGAAACTTCTTCATTTTACGTATCGGAATGCAAAACTTGAACGAAATGCTCGCCTGCAACGATCGAGCAATATTTTTCTGCGTTTTTGGAAATTAATCTGGCAGTAGGATTGGGAAAATTTGAAAAAAAGTTGGAAAAATGAAAATTTTCAAGGTCACGATGCTGTTTCTTTTTTACATTATTTTTTTCATTTCTCAAATTGTCCCAATGTGATCAGCTCAACAGTTTTAAGAAACGCAAACGAAGATTCCTGGAACGTTGCGCAGAAGCATTTCGTTCAAGCTCCGGAATCCGAAGCTTGAACGAAATGCTCATGTGAAACGTTTGAGTAATCTTCGTTTGCGTTTCCTAAAACTGTCGAGCTGATCACATTGGGACAATTCGAGAAATGAAAAAAATAAGGAAAAAAAAATAGCATCGTGACCATGAAAAGTTTCATTTTCCCAACTATTTTTTTTCTTTTCAAATTTTCCCAATCCTACTGCCAGATTAATTTCCAAAAACGCAGAAAAATATTTCTCGAACGTTGCAGGCGAACATTTCGTTCAAATTTTGGATTCCGACATGAGAAACGGAGCGATTTCGTTGGATTCCACCGAGCAAGCTTCGTAATCTTGCGAAACTTCTTCATTTTACGTATCGGAATGCAAAACTTGAACGAAATGCTCGCCTGCAACGATCGAGCAATATTTTTCTGCGTTTTTGGAAATTAATCTGGCATTAGGATTGGGAAAATTTGAAAAAAAATTGGAAAAATGAAAATTTTCAAGGTCACGATGCTGTTTCTTTTTTACATTATTTTTTTATTTCTCAAATTGTCCCAATGTGATCAGCTCGACAGTTTTAAGAAACGCAAACGAAGATTACTCAAACGTCGCTCATCTGAAACGTTTGAGTAATCTTCGTTTGCGTTTCCGTTTGCGTGACAATTATCAATACCTCGATTGCATCGAGGGTAAGATAACAACTTACCGGAACAGTTCCTCGTACGCGTCGGGCCTGGGACACAAACATCTGTAAAAAAGAGACGACACGAAAATATAAACTAATCATTATTAATAAAATAACTTGTTTAATGATGACTCTGAAGTTTGCAACGTTGATATTCAACGAAAAATATTTTATCGATTAATTATTTATTGAATTTTGATAATTGTGCCAATTTTTCGTGTCGATTGAGTTTTTGGGTGGCGAGGGAGGACCGTTTTGTTGTCCAGACCAAATATTGAATATAATTACGATTTCGGCTCAAGAAAAAACAGAATTTCGTTGCATTCCAACGATGAAAACTTCAGCATAATTTTTAATGATCATATAAAAATGATGTTGAAATTTGCATCGTTGGAATGCAACGAAATTCTGTTTTTTTCGTCAGCGGAGCTCACAATTATTATCCAATATTTAATCCGGACGGTAAAACGATTCGCTTTGCGAGCCAAAGACTCGATCGACACGAAAAATTGCCATGATTTTCAAAATTCAATAAATAATTCATTGAAAATATATTCAGTTGAATCCCAACGCTGTCAACTTCAGAGTCATGAATAAAATATTTTTTTTTTACCCATTCCGTCCCTCCCTCGCTTGTCGTCTGCGCAGCGGATTTAGCANGGCTCAAGAAAAAACAGAATTTCGTTGCATTCCAACGATGAAAACTTCAGCATAATTTTTAATGATCATATAAAAATGATGTTGAAATTTGCATCGTTGGAATGCAACGAAATTCTGTTTTTTTCGTCAGCGGAGCTCACAATTATTATCCAATATTTAATCCGGACGGTAAAACGATTCGCTTTGCGAGCCAAAGACTCGATCGACACGAAAAATTGCCATGATTTTCAAAATTCAATAAATAATTCATTGAAAATATATTCAGTTGAATCCCAACGCTGTCAACTTCAGAGTCATGAATAAAATATTTTTTTTTTACCCATTCCGTCCCTCCCTCGCTTGTCGTCTGCGCAGCGGATTTAGCACATGCTGCGGCAGCTGGGGCTGCTCCTCCCGCAGCTGTGGCAGCTGATGCTGCTGCTCCTGTAGCCGCTGTTGCTGGGGCTGCGGCTGCTGCTGGTGTTGCTGGGGCTGCGGCTGCGGCTGCGGCTGCTGCTGCTGTTGCTGGGGCTGCGGCTGCTGTTGCTGGGGCTGCGGCTGCTGTTGCTGGGGCTGCGGCTGCTGTTGCTGATACTGCTGCTGGTGTTGCTGCGTCTGCTGACATTGCAGCTGCTGCGGACATTGGTCCTCTGACAGTTGTGTTTGCCACCGGCAGACTTGATAAAACGCCCCCACCGGCTCGTGATAGGGGGGCACAGCTGCAGTCGGCAGTGTTGCCTGGCCCAGCGAGGAATTCCCAGTGTTTGACCTGAGGATAAAAACCATTTCATATGAGAACATATCAAATCCAGTCTGTTCTATTTTCCTTCAAATACTTTACCAATACCCTCAACATCAGTTCCGATGATACAAATTTTCATTGCGACATTAAAAAACACTGAAAAATCTGCCGTAGAAGATTTCAAAGTATTTTTCAACGGCGTATGAAACACTTGTATCATCAGAACTGATGTGCAAATGTATTGACTGCAGCGGTAGGCAAGGCTTCACGTCCACACCGGACAACTCTACACCGTAAAGTATTTGCCGCAGCAAGTCCCGCGACTTGCTGCGGCAAAAAAAAATTTGCAGCAAATACTTTACGGTGTAAAGTTTCCCCGTGTGGACTTGAAGCTTTGCCTTGTCAAAGAATTCGAAGGAAAATATAATTTATTTCTCCATGTGCCATTTCTGGAGGTGACACACGTATTCGCATATTTTTTGCCAAAGCTTTCGAAGCTGCCCACGGGTCGGTTGAATCAGTGGTTCGGTTAGCTTCATTTCTTATTATTAGGTTTTGAATTCTATAATCTCGGTGGTTCAAAGAGTGAATAGTTTCTATTTGGACTCGTAGATAAACGTTGACAATTTTCTTTATTGTTCGGTAATTCTAGGTTATGAACAACAAGACGAAAGAGTTTGCCAAAAACTTCTGTGAAATATTTTCCACTGACTCTTTCGTTGTTTATTCATAACCTAGAATTACTGAACAATAAAGAAAACTGTCAACTTTTATCAATGAGCCCAAATCAAAACTATTCACTCTTCGAACTACCGAGATTATAGAAATAAAAACCGAATAGTGATAAATGAAGCTAACTTAACCATCGATTCAACCGACCCGCAGGGAGCCTCGAAAGTTTTGACGAAAAATGAACACGATTTGTGAAATTCCTAAAATATAAAAGAAATTGATGACGACCTTAAAAAAAAACACGAGTTTTTTTTACCACTCGTCAACAATTTTTTGAAAAATACGAATATATTTGCAAAACGATTTACTTACATATTTTCCGTGGTGGTTTCTCGACTCGACGCTCGACACTGACGAAAAATACTGCTGTGCCCTCTTGGGTATACAGATAAACACACACGAAACGCGTCGCCGTTGATCAGCCCTAAAACGCACCAATGGAAAATGGGCGCGGGAGCGATATCATTTTTTGCGCGTTTTTGAGAATTTATTATTGTTCCCAGGCGCGGCGCACTTGTCGCCTAAACTGACAACCAATCAGAAATCCTAAAATAGAAAAAATTTCTCGCACACGACTATCATTGTGTTTTCGCGGAAAGCTCGACGCAAAGCAGAATCGTGCAACATTTGTTGACATTTCTTCTTGTGAAAATAAAATAGTGATATCAATAAGCATTTCGTTGTTCGAGATGCCGGTTGAGAGGCTATTTTTTTTTTCGTTATCTATAACGATTTTCGGTGCATGTGCAGTGTACTACTTTTCGTGGACTTATCGTTTGTGTTGGTGTTGTGGCTCCCGTTGAGGGTTTTTGTCATTTTTTTTGTCGTGATTGACGTAAAATCGGGAATTTCTTGTGAAATTCATTCGTTTCAGTGAATATATCCGGTTTTAAAAAGTGATATTCAGTGATAACAGGGAAAATGGCCAAAAGCCAAATCAGTTTTGAGAAAAACGTGGCGTGTTTGTTATTGAAATACGCCGAAAAAATCGAAGACGTCAAATTGACGTCGAGGGGACCAGAATCTCTCGTATCAAAGGTAAGTTCTTACGATTTACTACGAGTTTTTGCATTTCGTGATCCACACGATTCTATTCTCTTTCCCGCTTCCTCTCTCTCTCTCTCTCTCTCTCTCTCTCTCTCTCTCTCTCTCTCTCTCTCTCTCTCTCTCTCTCTCTCTCTCTCTCTCTCTCTCTCTCTTTCTCGCTCTGTACGGCGGGATCGCTTCATTTTTTGTACGGGAATCTAAAACTCGAACGAAATGTTTTTGTACACGACGATCCCACAATATTCATTTGCATTTGTTGAAATTGGTGGACAGATTGAATTGGAACGATTCGAAGAATGAGAAAAAAAGGAGAAAAAAGAATTCCCGTCACCTAGGAATTTTTATTTTCCCACCTTTTCTTTTCAATTCCAATCTACTCAATCTGTCTTTGCGACGCATTTTGGAAAACGCAGAAGAATCCTGCTGGATCGTAGGAGATGAGCGTTTCGTTCAAGTTGTTGATTCTGGTACGAAAAATGAAGGTGTTTCGCAAGATGACGAAGCTCGCTCGCTGGAATGCAACGGAATCGCTCCAATTATCGTATCGGAATCCAGAACTTAAACGAAATGCTTGTCTCCTACGTTCGAGCAGTATTCCTCTGCGTTTTTGGAAATGAATGTAGGAACAGCAGAATAAAGATAATTATGAAAAAAAATAGTTGGGAAAATTTTAATTTCTAAGGTCGCGACGGATTCCATTCTTCCTTCTTTTTTTTCATTGTTCAAATCGTGCCACTGAAATCGGGCGACCAATTTTAAAAACTTTTGGGTTCAAACCCATAACTCATAAATCCGGTCGACCTAATTATAACAATTCTCTTCCAACAGATCGCTGGAGCATTGAAGGTCCCCGGTGATGGTAAATTTCAAAGGATATTGCTGAACTGCTGGAATAAGGGGGGTTTGCAGAATGCATTTACGAGCGCAGTTAGTGCGCAGAAAAATAGCAGCAAACCCGCGGAAGAGAAGGAAATTCTCCCAGGTAAGGTGCATGTAACGCATTTCTTGTCGGCGTCACCACCAGATAGTATAAGAAAAGAAAAGGAGTCCGTGTCTCAATCGGAAGCGTACGTCGATGGTAATAGGTACAAAATAATCAATGTTCTTGGAGACGGAAATTGCTTATTCCGATGCTTCGCCCACCACGTTTTTGGTGATCAAGAGTGTCATGCAATTGTTAGAAAAATAATTGTAGAAGATACTGTTCAGAAATGGTTCGAACAAGTAGATTTGCTTAACGCTTCCTGTGAGGAAAAATTGTACAAAAACCCGAATCAGTACAAAGATGTGATGGGTCGTACCTCGGTATATGGTACAGATTATGAAACCGGTGTTTTTGCTCGAGTATATAAAACGGATGTGACTATATACCGAGAGCTAACAAACGACGATAGAATCGTTAAAATACAGACGTTGTCGTGCGATATGATGAGTGAAGGTAAGCACTTGAACATCATGTTTACTGGCGCACAACGCAGTGGACATTGGGTCGTGCTTGAGGCAATGTCTGACGTTGCAACGCACTTTGAAAAAGTTATTGGAGAACAAGATGAATTGGCGAATACCGATTCAATGTCTTCAATTTCTTCTGCAAAAGTAGTAAAATGCTCTGATCCAAACGTAGGTAGTTTCACTGCTGAGACGGTGCAAGAGCAGGAAAACTTGATTTTGTCCGATTCAGTCGTAAGACCTTTCACTGCTGAAACGGTAAAAGAGCACACGGACGTTGATCACGACAGCGAAACAGACGATGCGTTAATCCCGCTAAAAACGTCCTTGAACGGGGATTTGGTGCCGACTTTCATCGAAGCGGAAGATAGCGATTCGACGGAAACTGTGAAAGTGCAGATGGACGTTGATCACAGCAGTGCAACAGTCGATGCGTTAATCCCGCTGACAACGTCCTTGATTGAGGATTTGGTACCGACTGTCGTTGAAGTGGAAGAGAGGGTTTCGAGGAATGATATAATTGAGAAGTCATTGAAACCTGAAAGCATCGATGAAAAACGGGAAGCAATTGCAAACCTGACATCGGCAGGGTCGATGTTTTGAATGGGCCCGTGAAAAGACTGTGTTACAAGGAAAGTAGAGTTGCGACCAAAAAGCAATCAGTGGACGTATATAGTTTTTCGTCCAGCACTAGTGAGACCTTGGAATCTGAACTATCAGATGGTGGCAGTGTGTACAGCGTTACCCAGTCACGAAAGAAAATTCAAAAGGATAACATGAGCACTTTTTGCGAAAGCAATGACGATGACACTCCAGATGACGAACTGGACAATAGATCGAAAACAGAAAAGCGAGTTGGTGTACAAAAATTGAAAACGGGTAAGGTGGCAGAATTCGCGGTTACCATCGGAACGGTTGTAATACCGGCTACTGATTTCAAATCACCCTTGGGTCGAACTTGCGGAGATAAAATCAGAACAAAAATTATAGAAGTCATGCTAACAACATACGATTGTACATGTCTTTTGAGTTTCTACGGAAGCGTTCGAGAAAATTTAAATGAAAATACTGTGCTCTATGCAAAATGTAACCTACCCGATCACAAGCAGCGTTTCCGGTTTCGGCTTTTCCACATGGAGAAACCACTTTCAGAGCTCGAGGTAACAAGTACGGCGGAAGTGACAGTAGTTCACAAGAAAAATTTGATGCGCGATTTTTTTGCAACTGTGAAAGGGCCAAAACGTCGAGAATATTTAGAAGCGATTAGATATCGCAGTGCCGTTGACTTTTTGGCAGAGCTTCAGGCCAAAACTAGTACCGAATACGCGGCAGACGGACACATGCAAAGTTTGTGCACAGAGCATTTTTGCATGCATTTTTGTGCAAAAATTTTCGGGCCGGACAAGTACTTTTCTTATTTTTGTGCGGTGTCTTTTTGGAAGTTTTCCCTTTTCCCCATTCATTGTTTTTCAGTCGTCAATGGAATACTTGTCCTTTTATGGATATCAAGAATTTTTAGTACTGAGCGAAGATCATCAACTTTTTTCTTACCATTTTCTCATTTATTTTTTTTTTTTCAATTGTTTTGAATTTTTTTTTTGGGTTTTTCTCCAATTTTTTAAGAGTTATTTTTCTTCTAGGGTTTTTTTTCCATTCTTTATTTTATTTGAGGTTTCTTTTTTTTCAGGGCGGTTAGGTTTTTCTATGAAAACAAATGGGAAACGGGGGACACACAACAAATGGACTTGTCCAGGCTTTTTTCCCCGTGTAGGGGATTTTTGGCTTTATCAATATTGGCCGCGGCAAACGCATCAATAACCTCACCATCGACCCATCGCTCATCGTCAAGGGATGAAAATTGCATTGCCGTCAGTTGAAAGTTCTCAGCGGTCAATGACTTTGCTGTGTGGAAACGACCAACTGTCAACAAACTTAAATTCGACTTCAAGTAATATTTAACGTCCTTCATCAAACCGTTGTGAAATTTCCCAACTTTGCGTTCAAGTTTCTCCATTTCAGCAATCTCCCTCAATTCCGAAACGGCAGCATCATTTCCTGTGTCGGCGTTTTGGTGCGAATGTAGTAGCAAATCGAATTCTGCACTATTGCACATTTCCACAATGTCATGCTCGGTAATTTTTCTTTCCTGCTCTTTTTCCGCTTCAATGCAAAGTTTTTCGCCGACCTTTTCATCATTGCCTGTGTCCGTGTTTTGGTGCGAATGTGATGGCAAACCTAAGTCTGCATTCTTGTACATTTCCACAATGTCATGCTTGCCACTTTCTTTTTCCCGCTTTTTTTCGGCTTCCATGCAAAGTTTTTTGCTGACTTTCCCATCTGCATATCCAACATTGCGTCTTTTGTTGCCCTTTTTCTTTAGCCAAATTTCTTCAATAAACGGGTCTTCAACTGGCAGGTATTTAGGCTTTCGGCGGGATTTTTGAGTTCCCTTCACTTTCGCGTTCAAATTGATTTTAGCAATCGTAGACTTCCGCTTTGTTTCGAGTAGACGCACGGAATCGGCAATCGATGAAGTTGTGTTGCCGTCGAATACCAATTTTTTCACGACCCTATGTGAGCTTTCGATGTATGCATTGGTTACTCTGGATATGGACTTGTCCACTCTATCCAAGTCGANTTTTTGCTGACTTTCCCATCTGCATATCCAACATTGCGTCTTTTGTTGCCCTTTTTCTTTAGCCAAATTTCTTCAATAAACGGGTCTTCAACTGGCAGGTATTTAGGCTTTCGGCGGGATTTTTGAGTTCCCTTCACTTTCGCGTTCAAATTGATTTTAGCAATCGTAGACTTCCGCTTTGTTTCGAGTAGACGCACGGAATCGGCAATCGATGAAGTTGTGTTGCCGTCGAATACCAATTTTTTCACGACCCTATGTGAGCTTTCGATGTATGCATTGGTTACTCTGGATATGGACTTGTCCACTCTATCCAAGTCGATCGCGCTCCACAAAATGGGATATGGTATCCATTTCCTTAATACGTGATCCAAAATTTTTGGAGCATAATATTTATTCCGTGCATCAACATTTGTCTCACTTCCACAGCTTTGGGCTTCTGCTTCTACTTTGATTTGCAAGATTACCAGCTTCGAATTGTATCTCTTGAAATAAGGCGAATTTCTATAAATTGTATTGTCTTTCACATCTTCTATGAAGTGAACTTCATCGCTATCAACTTTTACATCACCCAGTTCTTGCAAGTCTCCAGCTCTCTGACGATTTTTCGTCCATAAGCTCTGGATGACGATCAGGTCGTCTTGTGCTGAATGTTTTTTCAATAAAAGTAAGCCCACTTGGTCAAACACGGCATCCATCTCATCCATGCTTCTGCACAAACATAAAAGCGCCATGCATTCCATGAGGACACTTTTGACCGGCTTCAATTCTCGGAATTTGTCATGAATTGTCCTGGAGACAATTTTCATGAAGTGAGCAAAACATATTTTCAATACGCTCATTTCTTCCAGCGACTGAATGTTGGTGCTAAAACTGTCGTATGTCAGTTGTAGATATTGCTTAATTGTTATGCCGTTCCATTCTTGTAAGATGGAATTAATCAATGCCCAAGACCAATCGACTACTATTGCTTTGGCAAATGGCCATTTCTTTGATTTTTCGACAATGAAACTCTTGTATCTTTTCAAAAAGGTACTTATTGAAACAATTCCATGTTGCGAAGTTATCATTTGCGCTAAATGTATTATTTCCTGATCATGCTTAGCTATTATGCTGTAATAATAAATCTGAATAAAATTACTTTGCAAAAGTAAAAAAAAGAACGCCAAGTATTAAAAAAGAATTGAAATCATTTCTTCGAGAGCCAAGCAAAAAAAAACTAGCCACAACAGAAACTTGGGGTGCATGGTTAAGAAAATAAGCATTATCAGGCAGAGGATTACGTCCATGCCGAATTTCCCGGGCTTATTTTCTTAACCAAGCACCCCAAGTTTCTGTTGTGGCTAGTTTTTTTTTGCTTGGCTCTCGAAGAAATGATTTCAATTCTTTTTTAATACTTGGCGTTCTTTTTTTTACTTTTGCAAAGTAATTTTATTCAGATTTATTATTACAGCATAATAGCTAAGCATGATCAGGAAATAATACATTTAGCGCAAATGATAACTTCGCAACATGGAATTGTTTCAATAAGTACCTTTTTGAAAAGATACAAGAGTTTCATTGTCGAAAAATCAAAGAAATGGCCATTTGCCAAAGCAATAGTAGTCGATTGGTCTTGGGCATTGATTAATTCCATCTTACAAGAATGGAACGGCATAACAATTAAGCAATATCTACAACTGACATACGACAGTTTTAGCACCAACATTCAGTCGCTGGAAGAAATGAGCGTATTGAAAATATGTTTTGCTCACTTCATGAAAATTGTCTCCAGGACAATTCATGACAAATTCCGAGAATTGAAGCCGGTCAAAAGTGTNTTTGTTAAGTTCGAGTTTCATTTTTTAAATTTAAAAAATGAAAAACGAACGACGAAACGCGATGACGTTACAGCGAGACAAATGTCCCCTTTTGTGAAAAATGTCGAGAAATTTTTCGCTAACATCATCGATCACAGAATGGACCGAGTCGATTTTGTTGCAACATAGACCAATCGAAAGAGAAAAATCGAAAAACATTCTATAGAAAAAATTACATTGTTTGGTCCAGCCGTTTATTTGTAAGATCAGTTCAAAGTCGCTGTGACGTCGTACTTCCGGCATATTCGCGTATATAAGAGTGCGGTAGGCCTCGCGCTACGCTTTCCTTCTAATACTTGCCGTCGAGCCGCTGCCGCGTCTCTTGATTCTTTTGCAATTGAAATATTGAGGTTTTCGAACGAGTGATCCAGTTGAATCCATGTGCAAAATAATATTTTTCTGGCCATCCATCGCAGCGAGATCTTCTTCAGTGAACATCACAGCAGTCAAAGGCAACTCAGCATACCGCAAAAAAGGATCTTTCATGTCATTATGATGAAAGAAGAGTTCCATCAAATCGGAAACATCTTTCGATCGCAAAGTCAAACGGGCTTTGCACTTTTCTTCCGATTTTATTTTAAAAAGTAAAAAAAAAGACGCCAAGTATTAAAAAAGTG
>JBAJMU010000036.1:9138-38879 GCA_037952995.1 Hyposoter didymator
AACAAAAACTCGCGGAGAAATCCGGTTGAACAGGACGCGACTCGTACGAAGCGGATCGGCGGCCATATTGGCGTGCTCAACCATGGGTAGCGGGTTCCAGCTTTCGCCGTTAGGTTCGCTAGGCCAGACTGTCGGTAAAATCGAACCGGCGTAAATCCGCGGCGATATGAAATCGTGAATGCAGAACTCCAGAAAAACTCGAATTTTTTCAGAGTGCCACGAATTTCACGAAAGGACTTTTTTTTTCGACCTCGCCACGAGTAGCTCATTCGATAGAGAATCGAATGAAACGCGTTTCTAGCCTGTCGTGGGAGGAGATTTTTTTTTTACCGAAAGGAGATTTTTTTTTCCGGGAAATTTCAGATTTTGCACAAAACATCATTTACATTTCGAAAAAATAATCAATTTTTACTAGAAAAAATTAAATAGCAGCTATCTAATGCGTAAGCCTGCCGTAAATAAAATAGCCCTGACAAACAGGTACCAGTTTCTGGATAACTCCATAAAGGTGCCTCGTAACCGAGTGTCTCTAATCCGGGTTTGGTAAGCTGGAGGTACTGGGTTCCATTCCCGCAGTGATGTGTTTTTTTTATTTTTTATTGTTTGACCTAAATAAAAAAAATGTCCGATGATAGGCCATTTGTAATAAATACAATAACGATCACCTCTTAGTCAAATCACGTTTTATTTAGGTCAAATAATAATAAAAAAAAAAAAACAATTCACTGCGGGAATCGAACTCAGTACCTCCAGATTACCAAACCCGGATTAGAGACAATCGGCTACGAGCCAACTTTATTTAGATATCCAGAAACTGGTACCTGTTTGTCAGGGCTATTTTATTTACGGCAGGCTTACGCATTAGACAGCTGATATTTAATTTTTTCTAGTAAAAATTGATTATTTTTTCGAAATGTAAATGATGATGACAGTTTTGTGCAAAATCTGAAATTTCCCGGAAAAAAAAATCTCCTTTCGGTGAAAAAAAAAAAATCTCCTCCCACGACAGGCTAGAAACGCGTTTCATTCGATTCTCTATCGAATGAGCTACTCGTGGCGCGGTCGAAAAAAAAAGTCCTTCGGAAAAATTCGTGGGACTTAGAAAAAATCTGGCATAAGTGTACGACGACGATGACGGGATCCGTGCTACCCGTGCTGACACTTGAATATACCACGAGGAACGATCAGCTGTAAAAGTCAGTTCTGCAATACCGACAAAAACGTTTTAATTTAGTTGAAATTATTGCCACCACAAGCGCCACTGTCGAGTTGCAATCAAGTTACGCTTTTCGCAGCTAGAGGCGCTACCCTCGATTCCAAGTTGGTCACGTGAGCTCGATGACTCTTAATGCGGCTGACATCGATTGACCGGACATCAGAATTTGCTCAACCCACCTTCAAACCCAGTCGCATCTCTGTTTTTGCACTCCATCAACCGATGGATGCAATCTAGCCGCGGGCTGAACAACGGTTACGATGGTAATGACGTCTGACTTTCCTACGATTTGTTTTCAAATTCAGACGTCATCAGCATCGTAACCGTTGTTCAGCCCGCGCCTAGATTGCATCCATCGGTTAATGGAGTGCAGAAACAGAGATGCGACTAGGTTTGAACGTGGGTTAAGCAAATTCTGATGTCCGAGTGCCAAGATGGTCACCGAGATGGTTCGCAATCTTGAATTCATAATAGCATTCTGCTCAACCTCTCTCAAAGGAATCCCTGCGAGATTCGCGATGAATCCCTTAAAGAAGTCTCGTTGAGACTCTTAGTCCATTCCTCGAAAAACTTCCGTCGAGGCCACTGATCAGTCTCTTTGTAATATCATGGCGAGAGCCATGATCAAACCCTTGAAAAATTCTCGTCCATACCATTGGTCGATATTCCTTAAAAAAATCTCGACGAGATGATCAATGCTTAGAGAAATTTCGGTGAGACTCCGTAGTCAATCCCTTAAAAAAAGTTCCGTCGCGACTCCTGGTAAACCCCTTGAAAAAATCGCCCAGACTCTTGGCCAATCCTTAGAAAAAATCCAGCCCGGACAAGATTCTTGGTAAAAAAAAGTGTCTGTGATACTTTGGGTAAATCCCTTGAAAAAATCACCGCGAAATTCTTCATAAATTCCTTAAAGAGGACTCCATCGGACTCTTAGTTTGTCCCTTCAACATTTTTTTCGAGACCACTGTTGAATGCCTTGAAATAATCTCCCAGAGATTCTTGATCATTCCCGTAAAGAACTGCAATAAAAAACCTCTGTCGAGATCGTAGGTCAACCCCTCAAAAAATACCGCTCCGGCTCTTGGCCAATCCATTTAAAACGTCGTCACAAGACTTCCAGTCAATTCCTCGAGAAACGCCCGTTGAAACTCCAAGTCAACTCTTCAAAAAACCCCGCCCAGTCTCTCCGCAACAATTTATTCTGAAAATCATAATTCCATTTGCGTTTCGGACGGTCCCTGTCATTCGTTTCGAGGTTTGAAATTCCATCGAAAACAAGCAACGGTAGAATCGCGGACCGTGAACGATCGAACCTTACTTTTGCGCGACAGCTGCAAGCGATGCAACGCGGAATCGCGAGCCGTGGGCAACCGAACCTCTCACGTGACAGTTCCGAAAGCTGACAGCGAACGGCAATGCAGACAGCGGCGGCTCAGTGCTCGATTCACGGCTCGTTCGATTCTATTGTTTCTCCGTTCACGTTTCGAATGGACTGATTTTGTCCATTTTTAATCTCATTTTTCGCAACAACAAAAAATTCTGAACAACTTTTTAACGGGTGTTTTGTTTTTAAAAAAATACGCTCTATTTTTTTTCGTGGGGCCATGTACCATTTTAAAAAAATTTCAACATTTTTTTTCGGGCCCTGCAAAACCTATGCGTGCTATGATTCCGGGGTATTTTTTTTCGAAGGAAGCATAAAAAACCGTTGAAAAAACACCCCCGAAACATCCCGATATCGCCTTGCAAATGGCCGTTAAAAAGCCTGTCCACACCTAAATTGTCACTGGAAATTTCAGAAAATCGATTTTTTTTAAACGCATTTTCTGAATGGGCATACATTCGAGTACATTCTCTGAAAATTTCAAACAGATCCAGGAAGTACTGTCGGAGGTACATGCTATTTTATAATGAATTGCAAATTTCAAAAAATCGATTTTTGTTTTATGGCATTTTCGGAATGTACACACATTTGGATACATTATCTGAAAATCTTAAATCGATCCAGCAAGTATTGTTGGAGATACATGCTATTTTATAATCATTAGAAAATTTCGAAAAATCGATTTTTTTTGCATTTTTGAATTCAATAATAATAATACTAATAATCATGTTTATTGAAGATAATTTATATGTATTTGAATATATTCTCTGAGATACATGCGTACTTGTAAGGACGCTCGGAGCGTTACAAAGTAAGCGCGCTCCAAAAGGCGCGAGCAGCAGCTGTTGTCATGGCCCGCGTACCCGAGATGACCTTTTCCTTTGTCTCCGCATACATGGAATAGGAATGTACTAGGTTATTGTATCTGCGAGAGCTGAGTGTGGTCATTTTTTATATGGAAAGGGAATTTCGTCAGTCGAAACAGCTCTGCCTCGTTGCAAAGTCGTGCGTTCAACGTTTACCCCATTTTCGTAGATTTGCGATTCAAAATGCCTCTCAAGTGTACCCGAAAACGGGAAGTATCTAACAATGTTCAACTATCGAGAACGAAAAAAAAAAAAAACAATCTCACAATCCAAAAACAGTCGAGACCGATGAAAGTAACTTCAGTGCGTCCGCGAAAAAATTGAAAAATCACAAGATCTTAGTTCCCCGTGATTCCTCCATTGAATGTCGTATTTTTAATGTTATAACGGTCTTGGCAGCGATAAACGAATACGTCAAGTGCAAATCTTGCAATGGAAAAGTGAAATTTCAAACAGCTGCACAATGAGGACTCGGTTTTAAAATCGCGATACTGTGTGCGAAGTGCGATCCTCGAGCCTTAAACTCCTGTCCTTCATCAAACATTCGTACGGGATGAACCGACGATTTTTATTTGTAATGAGAACTCTCGAATAGGATTGAAAGGTGCAGCGAAATTTTGTGAAAGAGAAGAATGGTTCGCAGACGACTCCAATTCGACGCTTTAGAAGCTGCTGATGATGCAGAGGGAACATCTTATGGCCGTGGAATAGATGACTCCTTGTAAGTTGGAAAAAAAAAATTCATCCTCGTGTAAACCACTTTCGAAACTTTGAACGCGTATATCTTGAAACGATGTTTTCAAAGCCGGTGACCACGATTTCTCAAAAATGGCTCAACTGATCGGTCTGCAATTTTAACACAACTTTCTTAGAGATATCCTACTGGGATTGGACGTAGGAATAAGATTTCCGAAAATTATTTCTATTTCTTTTGAACCATTGAACGACCCAAATTTGGTTAAAAATTGAAATGTTGTCTTTGAGGAGCCGCCATTTCATAAAAATTGGAAATTCCAAGTATTCCTACGTCGAATCCCAGCATTCATCTATCCACTAAACAAATCTCTTTGGTTTTTTAATTTCAGCTGATCCCAACGGGGGATTTCATGGTCACCGCAAGACGCCTTTTTTTAGGGGACCTACAAGAGATCAACTACAGGAGCTCTCTGAAGCAATATTTTGTTAAATAAAAAATAGCGATAGAGAGTTGAAAGATGACACTCCATTTACTTCCTCATGCTTTTCCTCGTGAAATAAAATCCCTATCCGAGAAAAATGCGTAAAAAAACGAGTTTTTTTGGCCGTCCAACTGTATATAACCCCTTCAAACGTCTCTTGCGACCTAAAAACTCAATAAACACGAAAAATTGCCATGATTTTCAAAATTCAATAAATAATAAGTGTACTAAATATTTTTTGTTGAATCTCAACGTTGCAAACTTCAGAGTCATCTATATACTCGAGATTGGGCCGTTTTCCGTTACGTTCAAACTTAAAGTGGTCGTCATTAAAAAACGCGTCGGTTTATAAAAAATGTGATGGCAGCTTATATGTGTATGTCGTGGGTGGTGCACCCGATGGTCCATGAATTTTTGACCTGTGACCTTGAGAAGGGCCTCAAACCATGACAAGAGTGTTTTAACGAGCCCGATTTCATTATCGAGAAATTTTTCCACAGTGACATTACAAAATATATATATATGTTAAGCCCGAACGTGAAGCGTGAGAGGGCTGAGAGAAACTCTCTAACAAATAATAAAATAAACAAATAAAGAAATAAATAAATAGATAAAGATTCGGGATAGCTATCAAAGCGCTAGGCGCACCTATTTGGTCTGTTTGGGAATAGATAACTTAGAGAGGAGTCAGGGTGTTTAATGAGATAGAAAAGAGGCATTTATAGAACACCCTGTATATTTTCGGACGGAGAGTACAAGTGACAAGTATAATCGGAGTCGGTTTCTGTGAGTATAACAATTTGTATTACATTTGGAGTCGAATTGAATATAGGTCAGACTTACTTTACTGTTCGAACGTAACTTGAGTCGTGCTGACGCAGCGCGTAGCGGGTCTCCTCGAAGACAGTGTAGTCGGCACACTCACGCACACAAATTACGCGAAACGCAGGTTTTGTGATAAAATATAAAATATGAAGAATAGGAAAATATAAGAATTGAGTTTAGAAAAGATTGATTGGATTTGAATATTTTATGAGTTCTTAAACGGCTTTCAAGATGTGGTGAAAACGCTGCACCTCAGTGCCTCACTAACCCTCGAGCAGTGATGCTTGATCGCGAAGAATCGAAGACGCGTAATCGGAACTATCTTGTAAAGACCGGAATAAGGCTTAAACCCCAAGTAGAGTGTACTTGGAGGAGGTCCGCTCAAGCCGAAGAAGTAGCAGAGACTAATTAAACATTTTGGTTGTTTCTATTTCGTGGATCGTCCCGTTAGGGGGTTTTTGCTGAGTTAGCAGCCACGATGAAATGTCGATGAACTGGCTTGAGCGGTGTAGCAATATTCCGATTTCTGCAAGATTGTCCGTTGCAATTCGTTGCAATTTTAGGTGCTTCGAGGGTTTCGCAAGATCGGTTCATTGTCCGAGAGTTCGTTGTCCGAAGTTCGTTGTCATCGGTGAATGACTTATTTTACCTTATGTTTCTAATTTATGATTATTTTTGAATAAATGGCTCGGCCATAACATATGCCTAAACCAACGCTCTCGCGAAGTACGGGTAATGCGGGTCACGATTCCACCGAAACGACAATCACACAGAGGGCAACGGGGGTCGAGGGGGCGCAGCCTCCCGCGGTGGGGTTGGGGGGTAGAGCCCCCCGCATCGGGGGTCGAGAAGGCGAAGGCTCCCGCGGGGTGGACGGGCGGAGCCCCCCAGGGGTTGGGGGCAGAGCCTCCCCCAAGGACGAAATTACTATTTTAAAATAGTCACCTCCATTCGCTCACCCTCACACCCGCCCACGCATCCACCCACATATGCATTGTAACGTTGTGGATTTTATTTTAGCTCAATTTCCGTCGAAGTGGGAGTCCCCACAACGCTCACCGACGCTAACCCTTGTTTTATTTCAGAAAACCCCCCTTTCCTCCGCTAGCCCCGATTCCTTCCCCGTTTTGGCCCTTTTTGCCCCCGAGAGCCGGCCCAAAGGAGGCGGCGAGGTCTCCGGCGATCTGCCAAGTCACGGGCCTCGTCAAATTACTTCGTCGCCTTCGATTCCGGACAAGGTCTGCCGGATCGAAGGGAAAAGAGAGTCCCGCGGCGTCGAGGCAACACAAACAACGTCGTCGCCATCGTCGGAGACGCAGGAGTCGCCTAGGACAAGTCAATCCGTCGAACGACTCCTGCTTACTCGCCGTCTCAAAGAAAGTTCGAATAGCCCGGGCGCGACCATCTTGCCCACGAGCTTTGGTATCCCGAGGCCTCGAGACAGCGCGGCGCCAGCTGACAGCCGCTGTCGCGTTGTCAGTGCCATCTTCGCGTCGGGATCTCGGGAGGCCGAAGCTCGATGAGGCGAACGCCCAATTAACGAGCCCCAGTCCCGTAGATTATGAATTATGATTGGTCGAGGGATTCGGGAGCCTCGTGTAGCCTCGAACCGGGCCTCGTGGTCCGGTAAGGCGCTCGCGAGGATCCCGAAATCCCACACTCCTACTCTCGGCGTGATAGCGCGAGCACATTGGCATACGTTTTTGGTTTCCCATTTTATTGTGCCCTTTTGGATTTTTGGACCCTTTTCGTTTGGAATTGACCCGGCTGCACCTTGGATTCCGAGTTCCTGGACTTTCCCTGGCCTACGGACGTACGGCGGACCTCAAGTAAGTCCTTCGCTTTTTATCGCGACTCGCGACTCGGCGACACGTGCCCGGAGCGGCCAGTTTTCCCCTTTTGCCCCGCTTGATCCCCCTCGTCCCCGTTCGATCCCCGATTCCCCTTTTCTTCGTTAATAAAGTCCACGAGCGTTGTGGTTTTGCGTCGTTATTTTATCGTCGGATTTTTTGCTAAAAAGTCGCATTTCGAGTCATTCCCCTTGGTGCTCGTTTTCCCCGTGGTTGTCCCGGGTATGAATAAGACGCCACAGTATTCAGGGACCCTCTGTCCCCGGGGTTAACGAGTCCCGTGCCCACCGCGAGTTAGCCCCGATCGTTATTTGGTTTTTCTATTTTTTTTGTCACGGTTGCTGGACCGAAAAACCAGCTGGCGCCCAAGCCCGGTTTTTTTCTTTTGATTCAATAAAATACGATTTTTCTTTTTTATTTTAAACCGCCTGGTGTCGCAATTATTTTCCCTTTTTTTTCTCATCTTTTCAGGGCGCGTATTTTTATGGCGTGGTGACCAAACTGTCACAGCATACATTAACCCTTTCACACCCTACCACATTCAAACAAATGCGAAACAAATACATACATAATGGATACATGCATGACGTACGTGTACTTGTATGGTATAGTATAGTACTACGGGGAATAAAGCCTGCACAAGTCCATTTGTTGGTGACCTCTGTTTCCATTGCAGTTCCCAGAAAAACCTACAGAAAAGTTAGAACCCCTCCCTCGGCAAAAAAATTAGATGCCCTCTCAGAAGAATGATGAAAAATGTCCCGCCTGAAAAACCTTAACCATTCCTGACTGAAAAAATTGAAACCCTATACAACCCTCTGCAAAAAAACTTCGATGCCCTTCTAGAAAAACGATGAAAAATCTTTCGCCTAAAAAACCTTGACCACTCCTGACTGAAAAAATTGAAGACCCTTCGAAGAATACAATGAAGAACCACCCCACAAAAATCTTCCTAAAAAATTTAAAACACCTTACATAAACACAAAAAATGTGAAAAAAATTAAACAAATGAAAAAAAGCTGTAAAATCATTCCGCGTTCCAAAAAACGTAAAAGAACTGCAATCATTCTTGGCGCTTGCCGGCTACTATCGGAAGTTCATACAGGACTTCTCATAATTGGCAAAACCACTCACTGAACTCATAAAAATATGCTGCAAATAGAAATTTGCAGCATATTTTCACCATTTTTATCGTGAAATAAACGTCTCGAAGAAGAAGAGCGGAATTATATTTTTTAACAAATTTTAATGGTATGCACCTTTAGCAGTGAATATTACTTGTCATCTTCCCTCATCTATAATTCGTTCAATTACTGTGTTCATTGTCTCTTGGGGCTGTGCAAAAGTAATCGATCCACACTGAATTCGGAAAATGCCATGATTCCATTCCTCAAGGCGTGATGAGTGGCTTTGGATTCTCCAAAGCGTCATAAGTGAACTAAGTTTTTTCCAAAGGTTCATAAGTGAACTTAGATCCAGTTGCTGGCAATGATTATCTTTGTCTTGAATAAGTATCGAAAATTGATGAACCAATATAACCAAGCCTTTTTCCTAGATATGACTAAAACAATTAAAGTTGAGCAGTAATTTGCAGACACCTGTTTATTCCCCTCATTAAAAATAAATTTTTGCTTCCGTGCGCATTCATTATTAAATGTTCATTACAATAATAAACATATCAATAGCTCTGAAGAATTGTAATTAAGAGTAATTCTGATCTCATATGATCAAGATGGTGAGAATCATTTCGATTGCCAACAAGTTATCGTGCACTTATCAACAGGACTTCAGACAAACAACAGTTATAATTTGATTTTTTCTGGAATGAGGAATTTGCATAAAAAGTTATGGGCCGGACAAGGACTCTGTGCGCATATGCTCAACGTACGGTGGTGACCGTTTAACAAATCGTTACCCATCAAGCAGTATTGGAGGCCTGAAGTTGAAACCTGAGGTACAATATATAAACACCAAAAAGATTTTCAATGTTCCCGTATACAGGTGAGGCGTCAGCCGTTGAGCGTATGAATCGCTATGGGCAAAAATTCGAGAAACGTGATTGCATTATGGAAAATGATTAAAAACCATTGAAACACTTGTAATACCAGTATTGATATGGTAAATTTGTATCCTGTACGTCAATGAAACATTGATTGTGTTCGTAAGTTTTGTAAGTTAGTATGGAACACTTGTCCCAATTTTGTATTATTAATGGTTGTTGGGGAATGACGCAATTTTGCACCGGCAACGCGAGCAGTGGGTCGGGGTTCGCGCTCTGCCGGTCGCGGCGCCACGCGATGGCCCTGTCAATCAAAGGGCCTCGCATTTATCATAATTCGGGAAATAGTTACGCGCGCTGACGTAATTGTCGCCACCGCCAGGGACGACACGCTTGACCAGCGACGGGACATGCGCGTAACCCATCACTCATCGATCGACGTATCGATCCTTCTTCTCCTTCTGGACGCGATAGGACACGGTCACGCGCTTTTCGGTGCTTTGAACGGATCTTGGGATTTTCTCCATCCGCGAATACTTTCGCCATCGGGTAATCGTCTTACAAACGATTACGGTTTTCTCATTCTCCACATCGAGGAGAATCGGGCTATGGATATATTTTTCGGGCATTTCGAAACGAAAGTTATTCGGGACCTCGGGAAAAATTGGCATCGGGTTTTTCGCATTGCGGCCATATCGGTTTTCAAGGATCTCGTTGACCACGCGGTTAGCGAGAACGAATTCACTCGGGAATTCGTCGGGAAACTCTTTGCACGGCGAGATTTACGACCTCGTCTTGCTCGGAATCAAGAGTTCGGGACAACTAATAAATTATTGTATCTTTTAGGGAAAAATGAAACTTGGGTTCTTCGCACAATCGCTATCACGTCGTACTTAAAATCATTTCCACCTACACCATTACGCAACATTTTGGTCCTTCGAGCCGGATCTGGTGGTTTTTTTGTGCGACGTTTGGTGGAAGTGCAGTGGTTCGGACTCTTGATATTGAAGTTTGCATCGTTGCAATGCAACGAAAAATCTATTTTTTATTTATTATTTTGATAATTAATTGACTCGTTGCAATTTTTTTAGTAAATTTACTTTTCGAATGGCGAAAAAGACTTTCTCGTTATTGTCGACAAAGACTGTATGAAAATTTGGTGCGATGTTATAAAAAATAATGACTTTTCGTTGCATTTCATCGATGCAAACTTCAACATCGTTTCGGACTCAGTGACTGTGGAAAATCGGGGACTTCGGTTTTTGTGACTTTGCAAGTAGAATTTCTTTCCTCGGGACGTCGTCCTCCTCGGAGGATCTCGCGCGCGCGACACGTGCACGCGCTCGCCGGCCGGCTACTCGCAGGGCGCTTGGACTCAGCAGGCTTTCAACGCATCGGGATTTCGTCGTTCGAATTCGACTTCGCTTCTTCGAACAAATTGGTGAGTCTCAAGCTTATTATTCACTCGGGATCGAATAGTGTTTTTTTCGAATCATTTTTCGAGTGTCGGCGTGTGCGGGTAGCGCCTTTTCTCAGACTTTATTTCTCGAGCACGTGCCGAGCGCATTCTCTCTCAACTTTCGGTTGCCACGAGTGCCGGGTCGTGCGCTTTGACTTTGACTTTCGAATCGTTCCTCACGGGTTCGCGGGTGCTTTTGGGTCTTCGTTACACCCGATCGGTTCGCTCTAACGCGATTATTTCCTCGAGTCAGTGAATTATTTCGATATTTCGAGTTTTTCGCGACTCCGGGCTCAACTCGCGGTTCGAGCGTCGAGTCACGCGTATCGGGACATTTCGCGGATTTAATCCACAGTGTCGAAGTGCGTCGATCGGTTACGATCAGTTTCGGGACATTTTCGGTATTTTTCGTGCGTCGTGCTGTGCGGGTTGTTCGACCACGTGTTCGGAAAACACTTTCGGTCATTTTCGCAGCACGTCCGGGCTTCGGATCCTCCTCAAGTTTTCGTACTGCGATTCGGGCCCATTATTGACATTTTGGTGAATTATTACGCCGTGCGTCGGGGCATTTTCGACATTTTTCGCATTTTTTTCGGGTTCCACAGTGCTTCGGGACATTTATCCGGACTTTTCGTACATTCGGGTAATTTTTGCACGTGTCGGTTCTCCCTTACGGTTGACGGGTCATCATGTCTGATCGCGAGACACCGGTGAATTGGGCAGACGTCAAGTCTGACTCGGAGTCGGTCTCCGGCAGCGAACAGCCGGAGACACTCACGGTCCCGACGGTAGCGCCGAGCGGTCCACTGACCACGGTTGCTGGCGTTGACGCGGCACCGGGAGCCGCGGGATCGGGAAAACGGGAATTATCGCCAACACCTTCTCACCGGGAGAAGGCTTCGGGTAGTCGGGACAAGTCGCCAACGCGGGCACGGGCCACGAGTGGCTCGCTATCACTCATGGTGTCTACGCAAGATAGCCGCGTAAATATGCTACGCAGTTATCGTGATCGGCTAGCGGGCGGGACAGCCGAGAACTTTACGGTAGAGGAACTGGGCGACATTCGGGCAACAACCAAAGAACTTTGGAGTAATTTCTCCAGAGTTCACGAGGAGATTACACGGTCGTGCTCGGCCGCCTTCCTGTCGAGCGATTACGTCAAGAACGACGTGTTTTCGCAAGCGTTCGAAACGCACGGGATGATCCTCACTATGGTCGCACAGTTTCGTCATTCGCTTCAACCTCCACCACGGGTTTTATCGGAATCGGCGACAACGGGCGCTTCGTCACAACGAAGCCGGGCGAATCTCCCTAAAATATCGTTACCCTCATTTTCGGGCGCATACTCCGAGTGGTGTTCGTTTCGGGATCTCTTCACGGCGTTGGTTCGGGAAAATCGAGACGTCACGGAAGTGGAACGGATGCATTATCTACGGGCTTCAACCACGGGAGAGGCCGCGAAGCTCATCGCGAGTTTGGCCCTCGAGGCCGACTCCTTCGCGACCGCCTGGGAGACGCTCTTGGAGCGTTACGAAAACAAACGGATTCTCGTCTCTTCTCACCTCGAGAGTCTGCTCCAGCCGCGGGTCATTACTGCGAGGTCCGCTCCGGACCTACACGCACTCTTGCACGACACCACGGAGGCGTGCAACTCCCTCAAGGCGTTGGGCGCGCCGATCGAGCATTGGGATTGGATTTTGGTGCACGTCATCTCGCGACGGCTCGACGGGGCTACACGGGAAGCCTGGGAGATCTTGGCTGGGCAGTCACACGAGCCTCCGACGCTCGCTCAACTTCGGCAATTCCTTGCCACACGGGCTCGGGCATTGGAAGGGGCAGCGGTGGGCACCTCACCATCGTCGGGTTCAGCTCCTCAACCATCGGGCAAAGGTTCAAAGCCAGCGTCGAAGACACCGGGGTCTCGGGTACACGCGGCTACGACGGCGAGCACGGGAGCTTCGTGCTCTCTGTGTTCGGGTTCGCATTATATCGTCGGATGCTCCAAGTTCAAGGGCATGAAGAACGAGGCAAGGCGGGAGAAAGTCAAGGCCCTGCGGCTTTGCTACAATTGTTTGGGACGGCACAGCGTGACGGCGTGCCAGACTACCATGAGGTGCAAGGAGTGCGACCGCAAGCACCATACAATGATCCACGTGGGGTGGTCAAAAACCGGGGGTTCAGCACCCCAAGGAACTCAGCAATCGGGAGACGCAGCCGGGGCGTCAGCGGGTCCGTCAACATCAGATTCAACGGGAACAACGCAATGAGATACGGCGGCATTATCTTGTCTGGGTACGGGAGCGACACGAACAGGAGTTCTCCTCGCAACGGGTCAAGCTAACCTCTCTTCCTCCAACGGGTCTACACACAGGGTCCGGATGCTGATCGACATGGGGTCCGAGTTGTCGCTCATCTCGGACAAGCTCGTTCAGCGACTCAAACTTCGGCGGGAGTCCTCATCCATTCCAATCATTGGAATTGGTGAGGTTGCTTCGGGTCACACGCGCGGGCTGGTTAGCTGCACCCTCCATTCTCTTCACTCGGATGCATTTATCTCAATAAAAGCTCATGTACTTTCCAAGTTAATGCCTACTCTCCCTTCTTTCTCCCTCACAAACATTCATTGGTCGCATTTACGGGATCTTAAGCTGGCAGATCCAGATTTTGCATTTCCTAGCTCGGTCGACCTCATTCTGGGAGCTGACGTCTACGGGCAATTGATTCGGGCGCGAATCAAACGGGGACCATCGGAGGCTCCTATCGCTCAAGATACGATTTTTGGTTGGGTTATTTTCGGGCCAGTGGTCGAGTCTCCATCTACAGCGGGGTTCGTACACCACGCTGCTGTAGATCGCGGGTTTCAGGACATGCAGGATCTCCTTACGCGGTTCTGGGTACAGGAGGAGGCGCCAATCGAAACGGGTTCGGAACTCACACCCGAAGAGCAGGAGTGTGAGTCTCATTTTGTCTCAACACATTCTCGGGACGAGACGGGTCGGTACGTTGTCCGACTGCCAGTTAAATCGGGACAATTGAAATTGGGCGATTCTTATCGCACGGCGCTGGCTTGCCTCCACCGGCTCCAACGGAAACTTTCGCGGGATGAGACTTATTCAAGCCTCTATCGGTCATTTCTCGCGGAGTACGAGACGCTGCAACACATGGTTCGGGCTCCTTCCGCGTTGCTACATCGGGAACGGGCTTACTTCCTCCCACACCACGGGGTGTTCAAGGAGAGTAGTACAACGACGAAATTGCGGGTTGTCTTTAACGGGTCGAGCAACACGGACTCGGGTATATCGCTTAACGACATGTTGCACACGGGTGCAAAATTACAACGGGACATATCGGATGTCCTCCTCTGGGTTCGGCGTCATCGTTTCGTATTCGCGACGGACATCACGAAGATGTTCCGGCAAATCCGGGTTCATCGGGCGGATTGGGACCTTCAGCAGATCCTTTGGGTCGACGATCTCGGGAATATCGTTCCGTTTCAGCTGACGACGGTCACGTACGGGACGAGACCAGCACCATTCCTCTCGGTTCGGGTTCTCCTGCAGCTGGTGCAGGACGAGGGTAACAAATATCCGCAAGCGGTCGCTCCCCTCACCAAGGGACGATACGTGGACGATATTTACGGGGGTGCTGATCAATTATCGGATCTCGCGGCGCAAGCGCAGCAATTAATCGGGATCTGCACGGCGGGCGGCTTCCCACTCGCGAAGTGGCAGAGCAATGATCCGGCGCTCCTCACGCGCATCGGGGTAAACGTCAGTAGCGAGGCTTCACGGGCAATTGAGGACTGCGAGACGAAGGTTCTCGGTCTCTCATGGTTGCCAAACTCTGACGTATTCACGTTTACGACGCTACCGTACACGGAAGGGACGAGCATCACCAAGCGCGTCATTTTGTCGGAGATCGCGCAGCTCTACGATCCCTTGGGATTCATCGCACCAGTCACAATCCGGGCTAAGATCATTCTACAACAGCTGTGGTTGGAAAAGCTGGCCTGGGACGACAACGTCTCGGCACGGGTCAGCAGCGCATGGGTCTCGTTTCGACGGGAATTAACCCACCTCAGCTCTATCAAGGTTCCGAGGTGGATGAACATCGCGACGGGTTCAACGGTCGAACTCCACGGTTTTTCGGACGCGTCACAATTGGCGCTGGGAGCGGTCGTATACGTTCGGGTTACGGGACCAGAGGGCACAACGGAAGTGTCTCTGGTGTGCGCGAAAACGAAGGTCGCGCCAATCAAACGGCTCACGATTCCGCGTCTCGAGCTCGCTGCAGCACTGCTGGTAGCGAAACTCACGCGGTACGTGCAGAAAACATTGGAACTTGATGATTCGCGGGTTTACTTATGGACGGACTCCATGGTTACATTGACGTGGGTAACGAGTCATCCATCTCGATGGAAGGACTTCGTTCGGAATCGGGTCTCAACGGCTCAAGAGCTCTTACCTCGGGCCCAATGGAAATTCACACCGGGACGGGACAATCCAGCGGATTGTGCATCACGAGGGCTAACCATCTCTCAGCTCGAGCAATTTTCAACTTGGTGGGACGGGCCTCACTGGTTAGCAAAATCCTCAGACCATTGGCCAACTCCTCGCATCGGAACGGAAACCTCAGCGGCGCTCGAAGAGCGACCAGGTCTTACACTTACAATCTCAACAACCACACCACAGATCTTCGACCTCATCTTCAAATATTCGGCGCTTACCAGGTTGTTGAGAATAACCGCCCTACTCTTCAAGGCGATCCATCGTCTGAGGAGAACGGGACACGATACATCGGGATCAGCCATCTCACCGGGAGACTTGGAGAACTCACGGCTCAATTGGGTAAAGGCCATACAGGGAGCGTACTTCACTACAGAGCTCAAAACACTTGGCACGGGTCAACTTCTACCAAAATCGCACATTAACCGGGGACGCGATTAACCGGGTTCATAGATCATCAAGGCATCCTCAGGGTCGGAGGACGATTGAAGCACGCAGACTTTCAACCTGAGTGCAAACATTCGGTCATTCTCCCACGGAATTCACCACTAACGGAGCTGCTCATCGCGGACGCCCACCATCGGACGTTTCACGGGGGAACGCAGCTCACGTTGGCATATCTACGGAAGAGTTGTCGGGTAATCGGCGGACGTGCACCGGTGCGTTCGTTCATTTTGCGATGCGTACGGTGCGCTCGCTTTCGGGGACTTAAGGCGCAACAGCTCATGGGTCAGTTGCCAATCGCTCGGGTTACACCGGCTCGACCCTTTCTCTTCACGGGGGTTGATTACGCGGGGTCAATCTCACTCAAGAGTGGACGCGGGCGCGGGAACAGATGCTACAAGGGCTGGTTGTGCATCTTCGTCTGTTTTTCTACCTCAGCTCTGCACCTTGAAGTTGTTACAGATTCAACTTCGGAGGCCTTCGTCGCGGCGCTTCGTCGGTTCACTGGGAGACGCGGGATTTGTCACACTATTTATAATGACTGCGGGACGAACTTGCAAGGTGCAGCTGCAGAACTACGGCGGTTATTCATCGGCGGAACACGGGATTCCGAAACCATCTCAAGACTGGCGGCAACTGACGGGATAAAGTGGGTTTTTAACCCACCGGGGGCTCCTCACATGGGCGGTAAGCGGGAAGCGGCGGTCAAATCCGTCAAGCACCATCTCAAAAGGATGATTGGACAGACGAGCCTCACGTTTGAAGAATTTGCGACTCTTCTCACACAAATTGAGGCCGTACTCAACTCTCGTCCGCTGGAGCCACTATCGGAGGATCCGCACGATCTCTCCGTCCTTACACCCGGGCACTTCCTCATCGGGGAGGCTTTCACAACGGTTCCGGAGCCTTCGCTGCGGGAAGTCAACACTGCCAGGCTCTCGCGCTGGCAACTCATACAGGAACGGCTTCAGTTCTTCTGGGATCATTGGTCATCGGGATATCTTCAGCGGCAGCAGGCCATCTCCAAGTGGCACCATCCGTCACACCAAATTCGGGTCGGGTCAATGGTCCTGCTGACCAACGAGACTTTGCCACCAACACGGTGGCCCCTCGCTCGGGTCCTGGAACTTCATCCGGGCCAGGACGGCCTCACATGGGTAGTCACCATCAAAACGTCTACATCCATCCTCAAGAGGCCAATAGCCAAGTTGGCCATCCTTCCGATACCTCAACCGGGATCAATCGACAGCACGGCTGCCGATGGCGGGCGGAATGTTGGGGAATGACGCAATTTTGCACCGGTAACGCGAGCAGCGGGTCGGGGTTCGCGCTCTGCCGGTCGCGGCGCCACGCGATGGCCCTGTCAATCAAAGGGCCTCGCATTTATCATAATTCGGGAAATAGTTACGCGCGCTGACGTAATTGTCGCCACCGCCAGGGACGACACGCTTGACCAGCGACGGGACATGCGCGTAACCCATCACTCATCGATCGACGTATCGATCCTTCTTCTCCTTCTGGACACGATAGGACACGGTCACGCGCTTTTCGGTGCTTTGAACGGATCTTGGGATTTTCTCCATCCGCGAATACTTTCGCCATCGGGTAATCGTCTTACAAACGATTACGGTTTTCTCATTCTCCGCATCGAGGAGAATCGGGCTACGGATATATTTTTCGGGCATTTCGAAACGAAAGTTATTCGGGACCTCGAGAAAAATTGGCATCGGGTTTTTCGCATTGCGGCCATATCGGTTTTCAAGGATCTCGTTGACCACGCGGTTAGCGAGAACGAATTCACTCGGGAATTCGTCGGGAAACTCTTTGCACGGCGAGATTTACGACCTCGTCTTGCTCAGAGTCAAGAGTTCGGGACAACTAATAAATTATTGTATCTTTTAGGGAAAAATAAAACTTGGGTTCTTCGCACAATCGCTATCGCGTCGTACTTAAAATTATTTCCACCTACACCAGATCCTCATTACGCAACAATGGTTATTAATGGAATGTAATGGTTAGTTGATTCTCAGACCTCAACGGAAAACATGTCCTCTTATTGATATCAGAAATTTTAGTGCTGAATGTAAATGATAAATTTTTACATACTTGTTTTATGAGTATTTTTGTGTTTATGTAAGGTGTTCTGAATTTTTCAGGAAGATTTTTGTGGCGTTGTTCTTCACTGTATTCTTCGAAGGGTCTTCAATTTTTTCAGTTTGGAGTGCTCAAGGTTATATAGGCGGGACATTTTGTATCGTTTTTCTAGGAGGGCATCAAATTCTTATATACAAAAAATGTCCGGATGTGTGTGTGTATGTGTGTGTGTGTGTGTATGTTCTGGCATTGTGAAATCCAAATGTTTATAACTCGAGAACGGTTTGAGCTTCACGGCTCCCGTTTTGCACAGACGTTAATCCAGACCAGCTCTTCGTTGACGGACAATTTCGTCGAAACAGGTCAAAAATTACGAACTGTACGGCATTTCGAAATTTTCGAAAAAATGGTGTCGGCACTCTAACTTTCGCAAATTTCGAGATTTATTATCAATTTTTTTTTTATAAATAGAGTATCTTAATAGGAAGATTGGTATTGAATTTGGGAATAATCGGTTTGACGGTTTGAATTGTATGTGTTTTCGAATTTTTCGAAAATCTTAGTTTTTCGAAAAATATCGAAATCTTGTAAGTTATTATGTATAAGTCAGTACTCCGTCTGTACTTTCGAGCAAACTTGTCGGAATTATTGAATTTAAATGCAAATACAAGAACGTAAAAGAATGCTGCAAATTGAAATTTGCAAATGACTTCCTCAAGTTGCTCACGATGCTCAAAGCTTCCTCTATGGGGAAGCCAATTGCAAATTTCAATTTGCAGAATTTTGTTATGAGTTCAGTGAGTGGTTTTGCCAATTATGAGAAGTCCTGTATGAACTTCCGATAGTAGCCGGCAAGCGCCAAGAATGATTGCAGTTCTTTTACGTTTTTTGGAACGGGGAATGATTTTACAGCTTTTTTTCATTTGTTTAATTTTTTTTCACATTTTTTGTGTTTATGTAAGGTGTTTTGAATTTTTTAGGAAGGTTTTTGTGGGGTGGTTCTTCATTATATTCTTCGGAGGGTCTTCAATTTTTTCAGTTTGGAGTTCTCAAGGTTATTTAGGCAAGACATTTTTTATCGTTTTTCTGGGAGTGCATCAAATTCTTTGGCAGAGGTGTTCTCTTTGAAGGGTCTACAATTTTTTCAGTCAGGAGTGGTCAAGGTTTTTTAGGCGAAAGATTTTTCATCGTTTTTCTAGAAGGGCATCGAATTTTTTTGGCAGAGGGTTGTATAGGGTTTCAATTTTTTCAGTCAGGAATGGTCAAGGTTTTTCAGGCGAGACATTTTTCATCATTCTTCTGAGAGGGCATCTAATTTTTTTGGCAGAGGGAGGGGTTCGAACTTTTCTGTAGATTTTTCTGGGAACTGCAATGGAAACAGAGGTCACCAACAAATGGACTTGTCCAGGCTTTTTTCCCCGTAGGGGGATTTTTGGCTAGGATATCACTTCTTTTTTCTGATTGAAAGTCTCAAATTTTTTCAGTCGGGAGTGGTGGAGGTTTTTCACGCGAAACATTTTTCATCGTTTTTCTGAGAGGGTATCAAATTTTCTTGGCAGGGGAGGGTGGAGGGTTACATTCTTTTGACGGCAAATGATTTTCATGGAAATTAAATAGAAAACTTGAATTGCGGAAAGGCGTAAATCAATGACGGCGATTGTACTAGTACAATGTTCTACGAATCTAAGTAAATGGAATCGAAGTTATATTTTTTAAAAATCAACTTTGAAGGACTTGTAAACAAAACGTTCTTATGATTTCTTAGGACTGATATTTTTACAAAATGATGTATGGAAATTGAAACAAGGCGATGAAAGCATTACTTCATTAATTTTCAATTGGAACGAGTGAGTAGAAAGGATCAATTGTACATATCAGGAGTTTGCTTACAATCGCTATAAACTCCATTTTTTCATGGTTGATATTTTAAAAGAAAAAATCTAAATTAGAAATGGCACATATTTGATGAAAGATCCTTGAATAAAGATTGTCGACATTTTAAGAGAACACATTTTTTTTACTAATATTTTGTTGAATATATTCGAATGAAATCGGATGGAAGAAGGACGACTGAACTGAATACCGGAATAGTGCATTGATTTCGATGCGTATTAATATACGCATGGAGAAAGAATGAAATGGAAAATGGGATCTTCTAAAAGATGAGTGGCCAGTGGAACTTTTGAACTCTAGAAACTGCTCCATGTAGTCTGCACTGAAAACTGGTCAGGAGACCGCTTCAGAGTTTTTTCCTGAAATATACTTTGTGGAACGTAATTAAAGCCTTCATTAATGACAATCTCAATCCAATGCAGCAATGTGATTTTTAACCGTTTCCCACGAGTTTCATTGGAAAATAATCTAAAATTTATGATTCTTCGTCAATTTCCAAACGAAAATCGATCGTCTCCGAACAACAATGGTAAATTCTCAATTTTTATTTTTACATGGTTTGTTTAGCTTAAACAAAGCGTAAAGACGTGCCATCATCTTCATTTCTCGCGAGATTATAATTTTCGACTTATACCATCAGCTGCAAAAAAACCAAGATTTCTACATAAATTGGAAGCGGAGAATTTTTCGTCTTGGGATGATGGGAGGACAATGCTGATTTTTTTCCTGAAAATATACCTAGTCACCGTAGTTTTGAACCCCGGAACATGTCGGTATCTCAATCCTTCGGCGAGATATGATTTTCAGCGCATTACCACGATTTTTGTTGGAAAACGACGATTTTTCGTGAATTTTCAAACGAAAATCGATCGTAAATTCTCGATTTTTTTCCGTCGAAATGGTTTGTTCAGCTCAAACGAAGCGTTAACACGTTCCATCGTCTTCATTTTTCGCGAGATTACAATTTTCAACTTTCAACATCAGTTGCGAAAAAAACAAGATTTTCACATAAATTGGAAGCGGACAATTTTTTGTCTTGCGATCATGGGAGGACGATGCTGATTTTTCGATGAAAGTATACTAAGTCGTCGTAATTTTGAGCCCAGAAACATGTTGTTCCTCAATTCATCGCCGAGATATGATTTTCGGCCCATTGACACGATTTTTGTTGCAAACGACGATTTTTCGTGAATTTCCTAACAAAAATCGATCGTCTCCGAGCAACGATGGTAAATTCTCGATTTTTTTTTCATGCTGCGGCCTGCCATCGTCTTCATTTTTCGCGAGATTATAATTTTCGACTTTTACCTTCAGCTGCGAGAAAACCAAGATTTTTTCATAAATTGGAAGCGGAGAATTTTTTGTCTTGGGATGATGGGAGGACAATGCTGATTTTTCTCCTGAAAATATACCTTGTCACCATAATTTTGAGCGCAGAAACATATCGTTATCTCAATTCCTCGGCGAGATATGATTTTCGGCGCATTACCACGTTTTTTATCGGAAAACGAAGATTTTTCGTGAATTTTCAAACGAAAATCGCTCATCTCCGAGCAACGATGGTAAATTCTCGATATTTTTTCCGTCGACATGGTTCGTTTAGCTCAAACGAAGCGTAAAAGCGTGCCATCGTCTTCATTTTTCGCGAGATTACAATTTTCGACTTTCAACATCAGTTGCGAAAAAAAGAAGATTTTTACATGAATTGGAATATATATATCGCTCCACAATATTTTGTTCCTTCCGGAGCAATAACTTGTTGCTGAGAGTTATCCAGATCTTCCGGATAACTCGTAGCGACAAAATTTCCATATGGCTCAGTGATAAGATTTTTATGTCACTGGGAGTTATCTGATGCTTCCGGATAGCTGGCGGCAACAAGATTTCCATGTTCCTCAGTGACAAAATTTTCATGTGGCTCAGCGACAAGATTTTTATGTCGCTGAGAGTTGTTGTCGCTTTGCGATTAACCTAAGGCCAGCGGCGGTGCTAGTTATGGTGTAAATATATGTATATCGCTCCACAATATTTGGTTCCTTTCGGAGCAACAACTTGTCGCTGAGAGTTATCCAGAGCATCCGGATGAGTGGCTGCGACAAGATTTTCATGTGCCTCAGCGACAAGATTTTCATTCCACTGAGAGTAGCTGGCTGCGACAAGATTTTCATGTGCCTCAGCGACAAGATTTTTATTTGCCTCAGCGACAAGATTTTCGTGTGGCTGAGCGACAAGATTTTCATGTGGCTCAGCGACAAGATTTTTATGTTGCTGAGAGTTATCTGGAGCTTCCGGCTAGCTGGCAGCGACGAGATTTCCATGTGCCTCAGCGACAAGGTTTCGACGTCGCTGAGAGTTATCGTCGCTTTGCAATTAATCTGAGGTCAGCGGCGATGTTAGTTATGCTGTAAATGGATAAAATTGTGGGTGTAGGAATGGGGCAAGGTTCTGAAGCATATCCATTCATGGAGCACATTCCCCCGTCACTGGAGCATGTCGGTGGTAATGCCAGCTGCAAATTAGAATTTGTGAGGTTTTGCCGAGCTGTCAAAGCTGTAAGCACAGTCTCCACGTTTTTCTTCCATAACCCTGCATCCTCGAGAAAATAAATGGTTATGTTAGAGACAGAGAAGCGCGAGAGCCGAAGCTTCGCGCATGGCCGACGAGAATCGTAGATGACGCCACGGTACGGCCTATCGAACCGTCGAGAACGTTCGATCGTTCCGTCAGCTATATTGATTAACCGGCGTCCCTCGATTAGTTAGACACGAGTCCGAGAAGAGGCCAGACGTGGTTCTCTTTCTCCCCTTTCTCTGAGCTCTGTGTGCGCCTCGTGCAAGTATTAAGTCAGTCGAGTCCGTCGTATTAAAGTTGTATTAATTCGATCCTAGTATATCTCAAGCCCCTCAGGCATCTTTCTACGTCACTATTATACCACATAGCAAGCAAATAAATATATATATTCCTTTCAATTATACGCTCTGCATCTCTGACCGTCTTTATTTGCCCCTTCCGTCGATCCTGCCCTGGCCAAGGCAGTGAAAGACCGTTTCCTCACTATCTATACTCATACTCGAAAAAGGGGAATCGCAAGGAAAAAGAAAAATCAATTAACATTCAGCCAACGTTTGTTGTTCGACAAGGAACAAGTTTGTAACTGTCATGTTCTCGAAAATGTTAACGGCGTGAAAGAAAAATGTGAGGATATTTTAGCTATCTCCTTCACACTCGCGTCCATATGGGCCGTCGAAATATCGATGATGATTTTTTCATCGCGATCAGCTGACGTTTTACGTTCGCTCGTCTGCACTGTTCGTTTTGTGTGTCGTCAGTCGCGACCAATCACAAACACGCAATCGCAGCAGGCAATATTCAATTTAGGGAAAGTTCGCAGAATTTAAGGAGAAAAAACAATCATCATTTTCGTACAGTCCGTCTTCAAATCTTCAATACAAAGTGACATATGATATTCAAAAATGAAAACTCTTTTATCATCGACGGAAAACGGGATGATCATTGATCTGGTTGGTACATTCGATTATCTTATCTTCCCGAAATTATTTTTGAAAACCATGCACGCCAAGTTTTTGTATAATCTTTGCAGTAAATTCGTCCGGTAAGTACGTGTACGTGTACGCCTGCTCTTGTACGCAAACGTGCCCTTTACATGTATCAATAATAGTATTGATATTCGAGAAATTCATGCTGGAATCCTTCGAGATAGAACCCTTAAGCCGAATGCGTTCAGGGTGTACGTTTCTCCGTAAAATGTAGCCATTCATTTATGAATTTTTGGCTATGTTGCGATCATTTCATTTTTTTTTGTCAATTGGGTTTCATAATTTTTGAGATTTTCATCAAGGTTCGAAGATGGTTCGCAGTGAAGAAAAACTTTCCAACTGAGGTTGCGACTTTTGAATACTTGGCGTTCTTTTTTTACTTTTGTAAAGTCTAGACCAGCTCCTCGTTCACGGACAACTTAGTCAGAACAGCTCAAAAAATACGAACTCTACGGCATTTTGAGATTTTGAAAAAAATGGTGTCGACGCTCTAACTTCCGCAAATTCCAAGATTTATTATCAAATTTTTTTTTTTATAAATAGAGTATCTTCATAGGAAAGTTGGTATTGAATTTGGGAGTAATCGGTTGAACGGTTTAAATTTTATGGGTTTTCGAATTTCACAAAAATCTTAGTTTTTCGAAAAATATCGAAATCTTGTAAGATATTAGGTGTAAGTCGGTACTTCCTCTGTACTTTCGAGCAAAGTTGTCGGAATTATTGAATTTAAATGCAAATACAAGAAAGTACAAAAATGCCGCATATTGAAATTTGCAAATGGCATCCTCAAGTTGCTCAAGATGCACGATGCTCAAAGCTTCCTCTATGAGGAAGCCATTTGCAAATTTCGATTAGCATCATTTTTTTCGATTTATTCTGAATGGATTCCCCGATGTAACCTTCTGCGACAGCGCTGAATTTCCATCCACCGTGGCTTTGAAAGTCGTGATGTTCGCCCCGCTGTCTGCCAGCAATATCGCCGATGTCCTCCGATAGGCATGGCCTGTGTAGCTCGCTGGGTTGTCCAAGTTGAGATAAAGAGCGATCTCTTTAGGCATTTTGGAGAACTTGTGAATTCCAATGACCTGCGAAGTAGATTTCCCTTCCTGATAGTTTAAGAAGAATCGTCCAGTCGCTGCACTTTGTGGCCGAAGGTGGTTGTACTGTTGTACCATCTTGGCAAAATTTCGATCGATGATGAAGGTACGAGGCTTCTTCGTCTTCGTATTCAGCAGATTTACGACGAGCATTTCCCCCTGCTTGGTAATGTCTTTCAGCTTTACATGGACCAATTCATTACTCCGACAAGCCCCGGTGATGCCAAAAATGAGAGCAACCTGTTTTTTAATGCCATCGAATTGTTCGAATTTTTCACACGTCGAAGGAATGGTATTTTTTCTTACTTTTCTCAGATTATCTCTTCTAATTTTATAATAGTTGTATCTTAAAAACTGATTGGACCTTTGAGAATTCTCAAAAGTTTAACTGATCCCGTATACAAAAAAAAAAAAATTTTGAAGATTCGCAGCATTTTTGGTTTAGAATGTGTCTCGTAATATTCGGGGAAGGAAAAGAAATATGCAATAATTTCTATTCATTCGATTTATTCATTTTATTCAAATAGTATGATCGTAATTTTCAGCGATCTTTGCATAACTAATCTTCCATGGCGTCTGAACTAATGCCAACTTTTCAAATGTTTCCGTATTGTTGCGCCCGCATAGCAACCAATTCCATAAAACCCATCATATCCCGTCAGCAACAGGATGTCGTGCACGCGCCGTTTCAAAAGCGCATCCCTCAGCAAGTCTAGCGGACTTTGCTCCAACTTCGAGGCCAAACCAAAAACGCTGACAATCAAACTCAGCATCGACCGTCCTCTATCTACCTGTACAATAACCCCAAGGCATCGGACGATCGAATGCCCACCTCCAATTAATTACCACCTCCAATGAATACCACCTCCACAAACTATTGGAAACCCCTAGTTAATAAAAAGGGAAAGCAACGCCCAAAACGGACACTCTGCGATCAGACACCGAAATATCAAATCATTAATTACACCGATTGGTCTTGAGGCAATTACACTCAATTGTAACGAACTTTATCCACAATAAACTTTAGTAGTTTAAAACTGAAAGTATTGGGTTGGAGTTTACTCAACCTTGGCAATATCCCGAATAAATCAGTCCCAATCAAACTCGTCCCCACGTGACGATTTGCACGGGCACAACAGTATGATGAAACATGACTTGATCCCATTCTGTCTTCAGAAAAACAATAAAACCACAATTGACATCACTGTCAAAACTGAAGCAGAGAAATCTATATATTGCTACAATCTTCGCGATAGGTTTCCACGAGAAATAAAAGTCGAGGTACCCTTCAATGAAATTGTGGGCTCGATGAAGCGGTGGAGAAAGCAACTTTACCCACCATCTCCAGAAACATTGGAGGCGATGGCTAATGCCTTAGAGGAGCCGGCAAACGAAAGACTCCTGGAATACTACCAGGGGAGGATTTCGGTCGTGAAAATTTCCGATGCAGAGGGCCATGCTCATTTGTTACTGTTCGGTCCACTTAGCGTCAGAAGTCAGAAATGTTACTCATGTTTTCATTGACGGAACGTTTCAAACAACGCCCTCCGTGAGAGGCGTCTATCAACTGGCTGCTATTCTCGGAATAAAATATGATCATGTACGAATTAATGATAATTGCAAGTGTTTCATCCTTGCTGCAACTTTCTCACAAATGAGCTTTATCATATATAGGGGAACATGGGGCAAAGTGGCCCCCATAAGGAGTTGAGCTAATTGTATCGATTTACATATCATCTTACTTCTACTTTTGTGTCCCAAAATTGATGGGTCAACTCGATTTTCGAAATCCTGTAAAAAAAAATATGGGGCGAATTGGACTTTTGCTTTGAAAAAAAATTGCTCTTTCGACGTTTTCGATTCATTTCGAATAAATGAATATTCGAATATTCGAAATGAATTCGAAATGAAATGAATGAATGAAATGAAGGAATAAAAAATGGGGCAAAGTCGACCCTCCCTCAAAAAAAAACTTTCTGTGTTCACTTTGCCCCATAATTTTTCTTTAAATCAAAAAGTATTTTTAGTCCAGTCTTCATAGTCCCCTGTCGTTCGTTTTCAATTCCTTCAATACGCTTGGGCTCACGAATTCTGGGAATCGGACACAAGTTCTCGCTACCGACGCGATCGCTCGGTGCGCAGATCGCGCTAGCACTAGAGGGCTCTGTCAGTTCGTAACACCGCTGTGATTGCGAAAGCACGCCGAGTAAAAAAAGAGACCGTTTAGCGCGACCTAACATTCATTATTGGATTTTTAAAAATGGCCATATGATTCCAGGCTTTTAATACTTTAGTTATACTACCTAATAGAACAGTATACTGACCTTAAGCTGTTCTCTTCTGTCGCACGCTCCAGCGCACAAGAGCAAATATTCGAAGAAGACTGGAGCAGTGTCGGGAGGGAGGCCATATTGAGCCTCAGCTGCGTTAGCCGAATCCGTTGGAGTTCTCTCACTGATGCAGAGGTAAATATGTGTTTGTATTGTTACGTCCCGAGACGTTATAAATATTTATAATCAATAAAAGATTTTTGCTTTAATATGTCGTCGCGACTGCATCCGGTGTAGTTTTTCTAGCTGACATGCAGCCGCGACGATTTAGCGGGAAGGCCAGGGAGTTGCACCGACCGTTCTGCCGAAAATGCTGACTGAACGTGAGAATGCCTCCGGTTGCATTTTCTCGCGAACAAAAAGGCTCTGATTTCCTGCTGGACGTTTGCGAACTCTTCCAGCAGGGAATCAGAATAGTCAGTCTCTTCGAGCTTGAACAGCGAGACCTTCTCGGGGATGACTCATTGGACAGTTCCCGACATAGCGTCCTGAAAAACTCCCTTGAATCCGCTATCACACAAACTCGTTTTAGTAGGACGAAGTGGTAGAAAGGCGCTTTGGAGAGTGTCGCGCCGCGGTGGTAATTCTGTCCTCGATAGGATAAGTCTCTTACGTTTGTGCCACGAACTCTTTCGCGTCGTGTAGTTTAAGTGCAACGAGTAACGGAGAACTGTATATGTTGTAAGTGTGAATTGTATGCATTGAGTGAAAGTGTGAGTGTGGATGTTGGATTGTAACAGGCGATGCGTCGCGGATTATAATCACCGAAACTTGCGAGTTATTTTGTATCGCCCTGTAGCTGAAATACGAGACGTTTCCAGATAGTCTACCTCTTGTTTCCTCGCTACAGCAGAGGTCGGCACTACTAATATTTTTGGTATTAATATCAACAATTATTACCAATTACTCAAATAATGGAGATTTGGTTGGGCAATTTCCCGAATATTCGAATATTTGATACTTGATAAAAATAAAGTATCAAATACCCGAAGAATTTGTACTTGGCCGAACGAAATTCTTAAATAATCGAATATTTGATACTTGATAAAAATAAAGTATCAAATACCCGAAGAATTTGTACTTGGCGAAAAGAAATTCTCAAATAATCGAATATTTAATACTTGGTAAAAATAAAGTATCAAATACCCCAAGAATTTGTACTTGGGCAAAATAAATTCTCAAATAATGGAATATTTGATACTTGATGGAGAATTGAGTATCAAATACCCGAGGAATTTGTATTTGTAGTGAAAATATTTTCAGTCCAAATACAAGGATAGTATATNTGTTTGAAAAGGTATCGTATTTGGGTCACGAAATTTCCGCGGCCGGGATAGAGCCAGGAAAGGACAAGGTCAAGGCGATCCGCGATTTCCCTGCGCCGACTAACGTCCATGAAATTCGACGATTTCTTGGCCTTACAAGCTACTTCCGCAAGTTTGTGCCACGCTTCGCACAACTCGCTGAGCCGCTCTCGCGACTGTTAAAATCAAGTGCGACGTTCGAGTGGAAAGACGAACAATTACAAGCATTCAATGCGCTCAAGGGGAAGTTGACGGAACAGCCGGTCTTACAGACCTTCGACCCGACTGCATCGACTGAGTTGCACACCGATGCGAGTGCACTCGGATTGGCAGCGATGCTTTTACAACGAGACAAGACGGGTTCTCTGCGGCTAGTCTACGCCATTAGCCGGAGAACGAGTGAGCCAGAGAGCCGCTATCATAGCAGCAAGTTGGAGCTGCTCGCGATCGTGTGGGCTGTGTGCCGTATGCGCACGTTGATAGCGAACATACCGTTCACCGTCGTAACAGACTGTCAAGCTCTGTGCTATTTAACACCCAACGCTCGTTAAATCCGCAAGTGATTCGTTGGCCCGACTTACTGAGTGAATTCGACTACACTATCGTGCATCGGCAAGGAGTGAAGATGGCGCATGTCGACGCGCTAAGTCGCGCGCCAACAGACGTCAGCAACGTAGAGGAAGAAATCGGTATCTTCCAGTTAACGAACGAGGAAGATTTAATCCGACTGTATCAGCAATCGGATGACGTGAGACGTGAAAAAGTTAAAATTCTCGAGAAGCCGCTAAGTGAAAGATCGGGAAACGAACAAAGCTGTGTGCGTGATTACGAGTTACGTGATGGACTATTATTTAAAATTCGGGATGAGAAGGCGTTTTTTGTCGTACCGCGAGCGATGCGCAAGGGACTAGTGATTCGATTTCACGATTTAAAAAGTCACCCAGGTGCCGATCGTACGACAACTCGCATTTTAGAACATTATTATTTTCCAGGAGTGCGCGGCTATGTGAAACAACACGTGCATGCGTGTTTACAGTGCAATCTCGCGAAGTCAAAGCCGGGGAAGCAGGCAGGGGAGTTACACCCGATTCCACCGGGTTCGCGGCCGTTCGCCTTGATTCACGTAGATCATCTTGGTCCGTTCGTCACCAGTTCAAAAGGGAACAAGTTTGTATTCGTGATCGTAGACAACCTCACAAAATTCGTGGTGTTAAAGGCTGTAAAGGATACTCGCACGACGTCCGTGGTTCGCGTACTTAACACCTTCGTCTTAGAACGGGGAGCACCCGACCGTATAGTGTCCGATCGAGGAACGTGCTTCACGGCAAAAGCGTTCGAATCTTTTTGTGCAGAACACGGAATCAAGCACACATTAAATTCGCCGAGACATCCCCAGGCAAACGGACAGGTCGAACGAGTCAACGCCACGATTGTAGCCGCAATCAGCGCGAATATAAGTGACGAGGAGGGACGAACGTGGGACCGCAAGCTGGACGCGATCCAGAGCGATCTCAACGAGATGCGAAACGCGACGACGGGAAAAAGCCCATTCGAGCTAGTATTCGGCTATGTGCCTCGGAGGAACGAAGGAGCCGTTCGACAACTAGTGGGAGGAACCACTTCGAGTTATCCAGACCCGATAGAATTGCAGGACGAAGCGAGAGCACAAATCGCTATCGCACAGGAGAAAATGAAGCTCAGGTATGACGCCAATCGTAGTCGGAACGTATCAATCGACGT
>JBAJMU010000361.1:0-11253 GCA_037952995.1 Hyposoter didymator
GTTTTCAGCCACCTATTTATGGCGTATCCGGAATGTTCGATGTTTATTTTGGCCGCTTTTCTCGATCCGATAAACCGTGGACATCCATATGATACTTCCATATACTAAATGGAAATCTGTTTTGTTTGGGTAATTTATGATAATCTTTTTAATGAAAAAGCCAGGCAACGGACCAGACGGGCGAACCGGGTCACCCCCAAAAACAAATCGAATTTTTACTTCGTAAAATCTGGAAATTTGTTTCTATTTTGACGAAATTAAAAATGAATAGTATATTACGCACCTAGAGAGGAAAAGTAGTCAACCGAATGCTTGCCAACCTCGCCTTCGGCTCGGCTGACAATTCTGCCCGCAGTTTGAAGTAGTCTAATTTAACTCCCGTGATGTATATACGATTTTTCATCATACCTGCAGGTGTACCGAGCAGGTGTAATGGAAAAGATTTTTCTTTTAGAGATTAATAAGAATATAAAAATAGTATTTTTTTAGGCGATTGTTGTGCCTTACACTACAATCGGCCGAAATAGATTCTTTATGTTCCCGGGCTTTTCCACTTAACCATGCACGCCAAGTTTTCGCATTGGTTTTGCGTTGCCCCTTGACAACATGTTGTTACAGTACCGATAATGGTCGGTACGTCCGATTCTTGGCTGCTACCGAAACCAATGATTTCAATTTTTTTTGCTGGTTCAATTCTTGAATTTTACGCATAAGAATTTCTCTGGATAATTATTGCAGTGGCCCTTGGTAAGAATTGGATTTTTTTTGTTCAAGTCTGTTTTTTTTTCGAAACTTGAATTGTTCCAAGCAGGGACTCGGAATTTTTTTCCGATTTGATTTCTTTGTTTTAAAAGTGCGATTGATTTATTTTTAAAAAGAGATATTTGTAAGGAAAAAATTATAACTCAAGATGCGACCTTTTAATACTTGGCGTTCTTTTTTACTTTCTGGAAGTTTTTTTCCACGTATAACCATATTCTTAGAGATTTCACATTCTCATTCGCACAATTATATTTCGAATTTTGATGGTCGTGGTGGGGGCAATTGAGGCGAACTTTCGGCAACTTCTGCAGCGATGGGCAGTCCAGAGTCTCCATATCGATGATCTCCGTTGATTGATCCATTAATTTCCTCAGCCATGAAGATTTCTCACATCCTTTCACATATATTGCACGAGCTCGTTGTACAATACTTTGAATGATAACTTTTGCTGCGTTATAAGGTATACAACCATACTCCTATGACATCCCATGGAAATTCCTCTCCAACCACTTGTTTATCATTTTATGTCGCGTTGGTAGAATGTCCCAGGCATATGGCGATTCAAAGAACAGCGTTATAGGTTCGGAATTTTTGTCATCTCCTCGAATGATTGATATTTCCTTCAGAATGAATTCGTTGTGAGGCGCTTTGAAGCCTTGCACATCGATGATAAAGTCCATATCGACTGATGCGTAATATGATCATTACATGGATTTTATACCAATTTTTTAACCCCACCACTCATTGGGTTATACTCGACAATGCGATCATGTAGAATGAAACAATATGCAGATGTTTGTACAGGAATATTCATGGTGGCTTCAAATTCGAGACGCACATCTACGGGCCCCAATTTTAATGAATCATTTTGCTTCGAACAATCAATTACCACAAGTGGTGCACATTTCGGAAAATCGGTTTAGTTCAACCATGGCTCACTCTCCTTATTATAATACATCGATTGAAAGTTCGTATACATGTCATAGAGCAGAGCATATTGATTTCTCGCTATATTTAAATTCATATTGCCGTAGGGATAAAATGGAGAATTTAGATAGAGTTTCACATCCATGAGATTGCAATGGTCGAAACTGCTCGCATTCTTATTCATCGAATTTTTTCGCCCAGTTTGAAACGCGACAATTACATAGCGTGGTTTCTCAAGCTGCGTCGAAGTCTTAATATGCCACACATGTTTAGACGTGGCCGGCAGCATCGGGTACTCATGCAATTCCTACGTGCGGAAACTCATGGAGATCGGTGTATCTTTAGCAATAAATCTGAGAAGTTGAATTTTTCGTTGATCCGCCACCGTAACATACGGTACAAGCCATTCAATTTTTTGCAACGTGAGCTTAACATCTTGTTCGGCTGTTTGTATTATCGCATTGACATCGGAGCGTGATCTTACTAAAATTAATTCATGCTTCGCATTCACCACCATTTTCCTATAATCTTCGGCAAAGCCTAGGAGCATGCCCAACGGTATGCAAACATCAAAGTTGCCTGCCGCATCTACAATTTGTTTCGACTCGGCTACGTCAAGCCAGCCAGCATTGTCACGCATCGAACTCTCGGCCGGGGTGAGCGATGTGTATCTCTTAATTAGACTCGTAATACCCACATTTTTATTACGATCAATTTCAACGGCGTTGAGTTCGTAGCGCACTTCTTCAAACAAATGGCAAATGGCATTGTTGCCGAGTTTCGTGGTGGTTGTAGGTGCCCCATTTCCCTTTGTCAGTTTTCCACAAATGTGGATTGAGCTTTTGCTCGGAAGAATAGATAAATCTTGATGTTGAATGGAAATACGTATTTCATCGCTGTTGTTGTAAGTTGACGATACGTATGGTTGATGAGCATGAACCTCATAATGTATAATGGATTCATCGATGACGATGGGCGTCTGAATGATTCCAATTTCCTCTTCCATTTCTCACAGCAGATACACAATGCACAAAATAAGTAATTTTTTACGCGTGTATTCCACGAACTCTGAGACCCAAATTTTTCAATAGTAGCAGATTCTGAGGTGTTAGCGTACGGAGCGTTGATCCGCGACTGCTTGCGCGATTCCATGCCGGCTTATTAATATTTGACCCGCTATTGTAAACTATACCCATGGAGATTTTATGTGCAATCGTATGGTGATGATTTCTCCACGGAAATTCACCAAATGCCCGTCCTGATCCACAATCCGAAGCTGGATATTGTCGATTATATGACACGTGATTGGTAGATAAATCACATGTGACGGCACTTCGACGATTTTGTATCCAGGTGGTACAGATGAAAAAAATTCATGAATCGTATGAACTTTTCGCCCGTTGATGGATGCACCGGTTGTTATATAACACTCGACGCGTATGGCGTTCACTTTAAGAATGGAGACAGGTAGATCAGACTCGTATCTTTTATTGGGTTGCAACACGCGTGAAGCAAAGCCCAGCAACGCTCCAATTGTATTAGTCCGCGTAAAGTCAATTACTTCACTACACTCAATTTCACTGCGTAGAGTATTATTATTCGGCTTCAGCTGGATATTAATCTTTTTCGGTGATAATTCGGCCTGCAAATACTTTTCAATATCTTGAATTTCATAGCTGCCTGTTGGTAAGGTCACGACATGTTTTCCAACATGAAATTTATCATTACCCACGTCTACGTTGGGAATAGAGTTAAATGTCAATAGTTCGACGAGACCGAGGGTATAGTTTTTGTGTGGTGAAAGTTCGATTGGGGGAAAGAATTGTGCTTCAAGAATGGATGATGATCCGGATATAGTTAGGGTTAAACTATCTGTCATGGTGCCGGTGATTGCTCGACTAAATGTATACTTCCACAATCCTCACTTATATAGCGCATGTTTATTTTTACGATTTAACTGACCGCAGAGGAACTTTAGACATAAATGACCACACTCAATGGTATCATATTCCTGATGTTTTGATAATTATAATTCACGCTACCACCGGCAAAGTAATCCATGAGTTCGGATGGAGGTGGAAGGTTGCCAAAACTGTCGAAATAAGTGATTTTCCACCCACTCTTCTCGTATGCAACCCAATGTGTGCCGGAGCCCACATATTCATCCAAGTTCACAATCCCCGACTCGTGCTTGAGAGGTCCACTCGTGGGCATTCTGTCACGCATAAAAACTCCGCGGAAATGAGGAATTTTCATGACTTTTGCAACTCTCAGGAGATCACGATCGGTGAGGGCTCGATGTGGTAGCGTGATTATGCGTTTTTTGACTTGATATGAAGGCCCAGACCCTGTCTGTATGGTTTTAAATGTAAACCTTTGCCCAACGCGATGGCCTCAACAGTTGCATTATGTCGCTTACTCTCCACCAATTCCGCCTTAGTAGCTTGAGCGGTATTAACAGCATTAGCTATAGCTGCAGCCCCACCCGATAATGCACCTGCAGCGCTGAGGCCCGCAAAGATTGGTATGAGCGGCAAAATACCGCCTGTTTTTTGTGGAACAGGTAAAATCCGTGGAGTGCGTACTTCAACATTCTTCACACTATTACGCGCGCCCTTCAATGTCGACATGACAACCTTTCGAGGATCGTCACTTTGTATCATCGCCTTCCTCGCGGCAGTAATAACTTTTTTCAAGCAAATACATTTTTTCTTTTGCTGCTTCATGCCTAAACCCAGTTTTGTTTTACCTTTCATAATGTTTGTCACTGCCCAAGCACTTGCTCTCTCACCAGCGTCAGCGTCTCCCGAGATTACACGTTGCCACGCCCGTTCAGCAAAAACTTTATCTGCCAAATGTCTCGCTTCGAGATTCTCACGATTCTTCAAATAAGCAATATCGTGTTGTTTGCATGCGGCGTCCAGTGGGTTGATACCTGGATCTCCACGTGCGAGACGTTTAACAAGCTCCGTACTTGGTCCACAATACTGATAACCAGGCAGATGTAGTTCAACGGGAAGTTTGTTGATTATCGTGTTGATTAAACCTTTTCCATGCACGATCATCCCCGTGCGGCAGTCATTGCTCAACTGATTATTTCACTCGTTATAAAGGGATATTTATATGGTTTTCAAATTGGTAGTATGCGAGATGGCGTTCAAGAAACAGGTTTCGGGTGGTAAACTCCCAATAATAAATTTTGATAAATATGTTGATGGTGGTGGTTGTGGTGCAGCGAAGAAGCGCCATGGACATTTACTCCCCGACAGCATACGCGCCATGTTCTGTGGCCCCTCGAATTGTGGCAAAACGAATGCCCTACTCACACTTCCAATTCATCCAAATGGTCTGCGATTCGAGAATGTATATCTCTATTCCAAATCGTTGAAACAGCCGAAATATAAGCTATTGGAAAAATTACTTCAACCGGTGCAAGGGATTAAATATTATCCATTCCACGAGCATGAACAGGTTGTATCACCAAGTGACGCCCGTCCAAATTCTATTTTTATCTTTGTTGATATAGCGTGTGAAAAACAAGATAATGTGAGAGCATTTTTCTCCATGGGTAGACATGAGATTGTCGATAGTTTTTATCTCTGTCAAACATACACGCGTATCCCGAAACATCTTGTTAGAGATAATGCTAACTTCGGGGTGCTATTCAAACAGGACGATATGAATCTTAAACACGTGTACAACGATCATGTCAATACAGATATAACTTATAACCGCTTCAAAGATTTGTGTATAAAATGCTGGAAGTCTGACAAGTATGGATTCATTACCATCGACAAGGATAGTGAAATTAATGCTGGTAGATATAGAAGAGGTTTCGATTATTTTCTAACTGTCGATAAATGAGTACTCATCATTGAAAAACAGACAGTCGCAGCTCTACTTTGCATGTGTAAACATGAAAAGCAAGGACATCTTGAGGGAAAAGACAGTGTTGCAAGAACTTGCCAAGGCGAGTGGTGCAATCAGACGAAAACATCGAATGCTGAAAATTGGACATGACAGTACGCAAAAGAAGATGCAAAATGTGTTCAAGCCAATCCTCGAACCATTGGAAAAGCTTGTCTCATACAATAAGAACCTGAAGCATGAAATTAAGGAAGAAAAAGTGAATGTTAAGAAGCAGAAAGTGGAGGAGGAGGATGAGGAGGAGCAAGAGGAGGCGGAGGATGAACATCGCAATGACACGCTACAGGATTTATCTAATATTGTCGACGAGACGGTTATCGAGCAAGGCGAGGATGAGATATCAACTGATGACGACGAAAAATTAACCGCTGCCGTTGATGAAATGATACATGAATATTTGAATCTTCTCCGCAGTGAAAAAAGAATGACGCTCGATGTCACATATGGAGTGCGAAACCTTGTCGGCAATAAACTCATGATTGGCAATTCACCGATTGAATTCCGAACTGATTCTATTCGCATTGGAGATCAAAAGTATCCCAAAACCGTTGGATTAGTCGAGTTGTTGTTCAAAAAAGTGCCCAGTTTGAGCTATTTAACTCCCAACGATTTGAATTATTATGCAAAAATTATTATTGCTACAAATGCACATAGAAAATTTTACAAACGTAGTGGTGCGATACGTCGAGATCAAAGGTATAAATTTGAAAATTATATACGGAACATAGTGGTTCAGAGGGGAGAGGAGGAGGAAAAGAGACAGCATAAGGGTGGCAGTGTGTTTGAAACGGCCTGAACAGCAATCGACTATGTTTATTGGGATGATCCGAATGAGCTAGTCAACCGTCTTCGTCTGTTACTCGCATCTCAAGCCGCTGGGAACTCTTCACATTCCAACGAGATTATTTCAATCATTGAGGAATTGCGTGAAGCCGATATCATTTATTAATGCGCATGACCCCGGTTTTTCAAACATTCTCATCATGACTGTTGATGTGTTTGGACGATCATTGACTGTGAGTACTTCAGTGGTGGGCCCTCCAGGCAAACCAGGAGTTGGATTCAAAACCACAACGGATGGACATTATAATAAAGAGGGAAAACGACTGGCTGACATTGCTGATGCAACAGAACTCTACGACGCCATTAAACTGTTTGTGTTGAAAATCCACGTGAACACAATCAACAACAAAATAAATAATTGTGAATCAAAGATATCTACTCTTGGAAATAGTTTGCGTGCTGAGATCGCTCAACTTCGTGCTGAGATCGCTCAACTTCGTGCACAAGTGCAGAGTGAGGCGAAACGAAAAGTTTCCACTGTCAAGCCTCCGAGTACCAAACATCCGAGCGCTAAGCCTGTACAAGCTCCCAAAAATGTCCTCCGATCTATGCTGAAGCAAGTAGGATCAAAAAATTGAGCACCTCCGCACCACACCCACCACCACCACCACCATGAGTGCGAAGAAACGTATTGTGGTCGAGGAGTTGCATAAGCCGGCTCGACGGAATTTCCCACGGCGCCATGTGGATGTACGTGGTCTAGACGAGACGTGGCAGGCTGATCTCGTGGACATGTCTTCATATGCGCAATACAACTCGAAGCATAAACTTCTCCTTACCGTCATCGATATATTCTTTAAATTTGCCTAGGTCAAGTTTTTGAAAACGAAGAGTGCGAAAGATGTCACCATCGCAATGAAGTCTATTCTCGAGGAAGGACGTGTACCGAAAAACCTTCACGTCGATCGCGGCAAAGAATTCTATAATTCAGATTTTAAGGCAATGCTCGAAAAGTTCAACATTCACATGTACTCGACGTATAGCAACTTGAAAGCATCCATTTGTGAACGTTTCAATCGAACACTTAAAAACAAAATGTGGATTCAATTTAGCTTTCGCGGAAGCTGGAAATGGCTCGATATTATTGATAAGGTAAGGAATGAATACAATGACACAATCCATCGTACCGTTAAAATGAAGCCGAAAAATGTCAATTCTACAAATGAAAAAGAAATTTTGTATAATGTTTTTCACAAAACTGATGCTGGAATGGCAGCAGCGGCATCGGTGGGGAGGAAATTCAAAGTTGGCGATAAAGTTCGTATTAGTAAATTCAAGAATGTGTTTGAGAAGGGCTACACACCAAATTGGACAACGGAAATATTTACAATTGATCGTGTGAGAAAAACCCTCCCCATAACATATAATTTAAAGGATTATCAGGATGAACCCATTGCCGGCGGTTTTTATCAATATGAGCTACTCCGTGTGAAATATCCAGATATTTATCTCGTGGAGAAAGTTTTGAAGAAGCGTGGTAGTCGGATGCTTGTAAAATGGCTCGGTTTCGACAAGACACACAACAGTTGGATAAGCAGTGAAAAATAAAGGAAATGTGGAAATGATACTTGTGGATGTTTTTTTTCTTTTTTTACCTTGTCAGATATCCCTACTCGATATCGCTCGTCCATGCAGGAAGCATCAACTCATAAGTTTCCAGATAAATTTCTTTATTCACAACATGTATATACACACGCAAACATGAGAAGATTACAGTGGTACTTTGTAGTGTCCCCACGGTAGAGTTTGTACAGTTTCGGGGATTATATATCGCTTATCATCGTGGGGGCTTAGAGCTATTTTCGTTTCAGAAATTGTGTACACCTGATGCAACNTATCAGGATGAACCCATTGCCCGCGGTTTTTATCAATATGAGCTACTCCGTGTGAAATATCCAGATATTTATCTCGTGGGGAAAGTTTTGGAGATGCGTGGTGGTCGGATGCTTGTAAAATGGCTCGGTCTCGACAAGACACACAACAGTTGGATAAGCAGTGAAAAATAAAGGAAATGTGGAAATGATACTTGTGGATGTTTTTTTCTTTTTTTACCTTGTCAGATATCCCTACTCGATATCGCTCGTCCATGCAGGAAGGATCAACTCATAAGTTTCCAGATAGATTTCTTTATTTACAACATGTATATATACACGCAAACAGGAGAAGTTTACAATGGCACTTTGTAGTGTCCCCACGGTAGAGATTGTACAGTTTCGGGGATTATATATCGCTTGTCATCGTGGGGGCTTGGAGCTATTTTCGTTTCAGAAATTGTGTACACCTGATGCAACGTCGATCGAATACATGATTGAGTGCGACTCATTTCAATATCGTTACGCAAACATTTGGTATAATTATCAAAGGTTATAGTCTTCGCAACTACATTGCTCTTGACACCCTCAACTTTTTTTGTCTCTGCTTTTCCCTCCACACGGGTCGCATACATTTTCGATCCGAGCCCAACGAATTCACTCATAATCTCGCCATTGTTCTCATCTTGCATGAGCCCTGGCACCTTTTTATTCACCTGTGGAATATTGAATACATTGTCAGCGGAATAGTCACTAGAGTCGAACCTGTTGATGTTACGTCGCATATCATGATACACATCTTCACATTGAATATAATATATGAGACTGTCGGTGTCTGTATACATCACATCGCACTTGTCTCGATATAATGGAACCATAAAATCGATAAGGTTTTCCGCAAATATGCTACGACTGTGGAAATTGGGTTTTGCAATCACTGCCTCTGCACCATACCTCCCTTCCCATTCGGTCAAGACTTTAACCTGTACATGACTGCGTACATCTTCCATCGTTTTGCCAAACACAGCATTATTCATTAATTTAAACAGCGTTTTTTCAAACTCATTCTTAGCATTTGTTCGGAAATATGTGTTTAATTCAATATATGTTCGCAACCATGAGGATTGTTTGAATTTCATTATTCGATGTATTCTCACGAGCTTGAGACCGTGCTGTATACATTGCTGGAGCGCGCGATAATGAATGACATACCGTTTTTTATCATACAGCGTTGCAAGCAACTTTTCCTGCTTCTTGCCCGGTGGCTTAGCATGTGTAGGGCAAAACGGTAGGTCAATGTGGGTGTCATGCATGTTTTCGGGATATTCCGAATCAACCTCGAGGATGTAACCGTTTGACGAATCTAGTGCGATTGCTTCTACGTTAAAGTTTGCAACGTCATCGACCCATTGAAAATCTGCGTAGGGCAGAGGTTGACACATTGCCCAGCCATAGAGATTATTTACATCGTAATACATGAGATAGCTGGATGGACTCGATGGATCAAACGATTTCATATATTTTGTAACGGAACGACCCGTACCGTCAACATTCGGGGACGAGTGCTCTGTCTCACTCTCAGTTTTGAGAGAAGAGCGTCGCCATTTCGGCATTCGACGATAAGACACACCTTACTATCTTGAGCCCTTGTTCCACCTTCGACGTACGTTACGCCAGCGAGACGTAAGTGAGACGGCCCATCGGACCGCCCCGCTGTCACGCCTGTCAAAATGATCAACACCTTCTCCAATATCCTTCGCTCCTAATACCTGCAAAGATCTCACCGCCTCGCGAATACGCGAGAATAACTACAATAAACTTCCTTGGCGGGTGAGAGCGAGAAAAGTCTATCTTTTGGACCCGGTGGTCACCCCACCGGACCACGATCCCACCGATCACCCTCCGAGGATCGCGGTAGGAAAATTTCTCCTCTGTCCACAACTTGACTTGTTAAGGGCCTGCGACAAGAGCTCGTGGCCATTCTTTTGATCAAATTCCATTTACTCACTACGAGCTATACAATCTCACAGAATGGACTTGGAACAATTATAAGTCGAACTCCTCCAACGGACTTGAGTTCGCGACTGGGGAACTAATTCTGAGTTAGATGCCTGCATTGCGCTTGACTTTCGACCTCAGAATTAGCGAGTATTTCTGGTGCCCATAGGTAGGATTTCCGCGGTTTTATTTGCTAAACTCACGCGTTTGCAACGACTCTAACATCCGTCGCTTAAATCATGTCTATTTTCTCAAGAAAACTCCACACCTCGCGAATAACGGGACGGAAATCGACATCGTAATGGAAACACCAGCTTCTCTGGTGCATAGGACGTGTGTCTTCAGCAAGCACACGTGCCGCGAAACCTATGACATATTTCGCACCCGCTATGAGAGTTAATCCGTCAAAAGACCACGATTAATTCGCAACTTTGCTCGTCAGCTTCTCTGACGCGTAGTACGCTTGCACTCGGCAAGCAAGCGTGCAGCTGAGGGACAACTCAGTATCCGCCGTGAGAATCAAACAATTCTAAGAATTATTTGATTCGATTTGCCCGCCAGCTTCTCTGGCGTTTGACGTCCGTTTTCTTATTTCATTCTTTGCTTCTCACGATTCTTTTCCATATGCAACAACGAACAATAGTCTAAATAATCTCATCAAACGTTCAAATTCTTATTCGCTGCATTATAACTTTCAATTAATTGTATTTCGAGAAATAATCGCGCCTCGTGGCAAATTTACAAATTCGACGCTTCTCATCAACGCGATCATAAATCACCGAGCGTTCGCTCGGCCCGTGACATCACAGGCACCTTACGTGTGTGTGCGCTCGAGACACGGATAGGCGGTCAAGCGAGACTCCGTCTCCTTCTTGCTATCCTGATCCTTGCCAAAATCTGTGACCATCAATAATACTTAATTTCCAACTTATTTAAACCACCAATTCATTAATTTCTAACTAACAACGCACAGGGCTTCACCCGC
>JBAJMU010000364.1:0-11135 GCA_037952995.1 Hyposoter didymator
GAGCGGTGAGCTGTCGTTTCGCTTTGATACCGTTTTGTGGAATTATCGTTTGAGCGCTCTGTTTTGTATTCCGAATATTAATTAATCGACCTGGGAGTCGAGAGTTAAGAGCGATATTGGTCGGTTACGCGCGCGCTTGGGAAAAGTNTGCTCGTTGTTGTTGGCTTTCGATGGACGATGCTGGTTGTTGTCGGCTTTCGATGGATGATGCTCGTTGTTGTTGGCTTTCGATGGACGATGCTGGTTGTTGTCGGCTTGCGATGGCCGATGCTGGAGGTGCTGTGTGTCGTATTCCTGTTGACGTGCTGGGTTCTGCGTTCATGATTTGGTCAAAGATTTTTTTTTTTATTTCCTAAAGAATTCTGCACGTAGCCTTCAGCAACTGTATTTGATTTCCATCCTCCGTGCTGTTTAAGGGTCAACAAAGTTGCACCCGAGTTAGCCAGCAAAGTGGCAGATGTCCGGCGAAAACAGTGTCCGGTGTAGGTAGCCGCATTTTCCAAATTTAAATATAACGCGATCGTCTTCGGGATTTCACTAATTTTGTTTTTACCAATCACTTGGCGGGTGCATTTTCCCTTTTGGTAGTTGATGAAAAATCTATTTGAGTCCATGTCGTCTGGTCTTTGAGCAGTGTATAGCTTGACTTTGGGGTAGAAGCTGCATCCGATAACGAATGATCGCGGATAATAATTTTTTGTATCCCGAACCGTCACGATAAATTGCGTCCCCGTATCTTCTACATCGTTGGTATTTATGGTGCAAAATTCGGCGCTCCTTAGGGCTCCACAAATACCAAATATCAAAACTACCTGCAACATAAAAATTCGTGTTGCATTGTTTATTGCATTGCGTAATAATATGCAGCAAGAAAAATGCAATAATTTTGTTGAAGTGAGATTTCGAAATTTTCTGATGTGATAAGGCTGAAGTTTCCATGGTTGCAATACAACGAAAAGTAATGATGCTAAAGTTTGCATCGTTGGAATGCAACGAAATTTGGTTTTTTCTCGACCAGATCTCACGATTCTCATTAAATATTTAGTGAAGACAATAAACCCTTTTTTCTCAGATCCAAAGAGAAAATCGATACCAAAATTGTCATGATTTTTTTAATTGAACAAAAAATTAATAGAAAAACGTATTAAAAAACGTATATTTTTATTCGTTTTTTTTTATAACTAATCGACTCGTTCTAATTTTTCTAGTAAATTCAGTTTTCAAATGGCAAAGAAGATTGTCCCAACATCGTTGATTGAAAAATACTGTATAGGAAATTTTGTGCTCTGATATGAAAAACAATCAGTGATCGATGATGTTGAAGTTTGCATCGTTGGAAAGCAACGAATTTTTTTTTTTTTTTTTATCAGGAGAGCTTATAATAATTATCAATATTTGATCTGAACAATAAAATGATTATTTCCTGCGACCTAAAAACTCGATTGACACGAAAAATGGTCACGATTTTCAAAATTCACTAAAAAATCAACTTACAAAATATTTTTCGTTGAATCTCAACGTTGAAAACTTGAAAGTCATAGTGGTCGATGTGAACTTCAACTGAGTATATGTTTTTCATTTACCTTCATTGCCAGGTAAAAATTATCCGGAGCTTCATCGATGAACTTCGTGATGTCGGCGAAAGATAAAATTTGGGCTTTCTTCGCAACGAATCCTTTCGATTTATTTTTCATGAATGTTTTCAATCTCTTGTATTCATTGATGTTGATCCCGTCTTTCAAGAGAACAACACTTCTGAGCATGGACCAGCGGCTCCACAAAGTCGATGCCTTCATTTTTTGCGACAGCTCATTGAAGTATACGAGGAGGACGTCTTCCGACAATGAGCTTATTTTATTTTTCAATTTCCATGTGATGAATTCATCGTAGCACGCATTGTAGCGAGAACCAGATTTCTGTGGCAACAGATTATCTGTGATTCCTTGGGCTTCAGCCGTAATATTTCGCATTTGTGCTTCGTCTTCACTTTCGATTTCCGAGGAATCCACGGAAGAACTCATTTTTTAATTTTATACTTCCACTCAATCACCAAACACTTTTATCGATATGGCCGTTTCGCGTTAAAGAAAAATCAACAAGTCGTTGCTAGGTTGCCGCATTGTGTGAAGTAAGGCTGATTTCTTTTTTGCGCATGCGTTACCAAATTTAGAGGGCTGAAAAGTGCCACTTTCCTCCCGGAAAACAGGGCAAAAAAGCGAACTTTCCGTGGAGGTGTGGTGAAAAAGTCCTTTCATAACGTTTATGTCGCGGGAAAGAGTATCGCGGTTTCTTGTTGTTGAGTATTGAATTGCCGAGAGGAATTCCGAGACCGTCCGTACAAATTTGAGTCCCTAGTTTAAGAATAATTTGTGTTTGACGGTGAGCCAGTGGCTTTCCGAGAATTTGTAAAAGTATTTGTCCGGGAGCGTCCCGAAAACCAAGCCAGACTGGCACAATTTTTCCGGAAAATATTGTCACGTGCCGATATGGCTCGTGACATTTTTGTTTTTTTTCACAATGAGGCGACGCAACTGCATCCGGTGCTTGCGAGCTGAGATGCAATTGCGGCGATTTCTGTGGGAGCGCGACTACGAGGCTCCGTCGAAAACGCTGACCGGACATGGGAAAGTCTCCGGTTGCGTTTTCTCGCGGATGAGAGAGGCTCAGCTCAGGAACGTTCGCGAACGTTCAAGAGCGAATTAAAACGTTAGTCTTTGACGAGCTGCAAACGCGTGAGCTTCTCTCAAAGAGCCTCCTGGTCGAGTGCCCGCATAGCGTCCCGAAAAACTCCTCTGTATCCGCTACCACGCAAATTTCGCTCCAGTAGGACGAAGTGGTAGAGAGGCACATTGGAGAGTGTCGCGTCGCGGTGGTGAAACTTCCGGCCCGCTAGCTTAAGTGTTTTTGCCTTTTGCCACGAACTGAAAGTCGTGTAGAATAAATTATTAATATCGATTTATAAAATTAATATTATAGTGTGTGGTACGTGTGTGTGAGAGAAGTGTGCGAGTGTGGTGTGAGAGAAAGAGTGAGAGCGAACCTAACTATAGGACCGTGAGGGTTGCAACGCGTTGCGCACCTGAACCGTGAGTACTATTTGTAATTCCCTGTAGCGCGAACACGAGAGTCTCCTTGGATCCTCTCGTTTTCACGCTACCACCCCATACAAAATAAATAGGCCAGTTACCAATATATTTCGAATTATTGCTTTCCCCTGACCAGTCCCAACTCCAGAGTCGTCCTGTAGGGGACGAGATCGGAACTTACCCGCATAAAAAAATAATAAACTGCTTGCGCTTCACGCAAGCAGGTTAACAACTTGCGTGCGCACCGCTCCGCACGTAACAATATTCTCAACTAAAGTGTATCATTTTTACTTTCTTTTGTTTTCAATTAAATCTCTTTTGTAATTTCCGGACCTATGTGAGTTGATCATCCTTATTTCGTGCTTGTTTGTATCGTTTTGACCTCGCCCCTCTGCCACTTGGTACCGTGACACTACGGCTACGACCGGGTAACCACTCATTCCGTCTCACGAAAATCCGATAAAAATTTGTTCGAATTCCTTTCGAGCTGGCGCCCAGGGTTGAGCGAGACGGAATATTTTGCAGCGACGGGAAAAGTCGTTACAAATTTTGGCGCCCAACGTGGGGCCACACGTTGCATGAAATTATTTCGTTATATTTTGCTTAAATTTTAATTATTTGCTCAAGAGTAATTTCGATCTCAATATCGTGGACAAAATCTGGGCTGAAAAATATAAGGAAAGATTTATTCTGACCTCGGGACGGAGTCAGATGCTAACCGTCAAATTTAAACTAGTGTTATTGTGTCTCATGTGTTTTTCGTTTGTATCGAATTTGGCTTTATATTATTTTCGTAAGTCTTCGGGACTTTTCGATACGTTTCGGTTGTGTGTCGTATGTTTTTGTGTAAGTGTTCTCGTCTCTATTGTCTATTTGCCTCGAAAATTGAGAGTTTGACTCGAGCGCTAGCGCCATCGAGTGTAGCGAGCAATAGGCACGGTCACGTGATCGAGCATCGTTAGCGAAATCCTTCAGTCTCCCGAGAATCGTCTAACACGAGTGTCGTGCGAAAAAGAATCGGCGTTGGTGATTGTTTCGTGGAGATATCGAGGAGGAATTTCGAGGATTTAGAGTGAGAGACAATGGAGAATAATAATGAAGAATATTATATCGAGGTAAGAACTCGTTAGTGGGTTTTTCTTTCGTTAGTTTTTTTGTATTGTTGTTAAGATTCTCGCGGTCTCTCGAGCGAGTAACCTTCAAGGGAATCGTCTCGGTACGAAACGAGAGTTTGGGGTGACGAGAAATAGGTTTCGAGTTCCTGGGGAGAGTTATTCAGTTGCCATAAATATCGGGTAGAGATTTTATTTCATTATTGACGGGAATTATTAATTGACGATTGAGTTTTCATTTTGGTTGATTTCGAAACGGTCGGTGTTCNCACGAAAATCCGATAAAAATTTGTTCGAATTCCTTTCGAGCTGGCGCCCAGGGTTGAGCGAGACGGAATATTTTGTAGCGACGGGAAAAGTCGTTACAAATTTTGGCGCCCAACGTGGGGCCACACGTTGCATGAAATTATTTCGTTATATTTTGCTTAAATTTTAATTATTTGCTCAAGAGTAATTTCGATCTCAATATCGTGGACAAAATCTGGGCTGAAAAATATAAGGAAAGATTTATTCTGACCTCGGGACGGAGTCAGATGCTAACCGTCAAATTTAAACTAGTGTTATTGTGTCTCATGTGTTTTTCGTTTGTATCGAATTTGGCTTTATATTATTTTCGTAAGTCTTCGGGACTTTTCGATACGTTTCGGTTGTGTGTCGTATGTTTTTGTGTAAGTGTTCTCGTCTCTATTGTCTATTTGCCTCGAAAATTGAGAGTTTGACTCGAGCGCTAGCGCCATCGAGTGTAGCGAGCAATAGGCACGGTCACGTGATCGAGCATCGTTAGCGAAATCCTTCAGTCTCCCGAGAATCGTCTAACACGAGTGTCGTGCGAAAAAGAATCGGCGTTGGTGATTGTTTCGTGGAGATATCGAGGAGGAATTTCGAGGATTTAGAGTGAGAGACAATGGAGAATAATAATGAAGAATATTATATCGAGGTAAGAACTCGTTAGTGGGTTTTTCTTTCGTTAGTTTTTTTGTATTGTTGTTAAGATTCTCGCGGTCTCTCGAGCGAGTAACCTTCAAGGGAATCGTCTCGGTACGAAACGAGAGTTTGGGGTGACGAGAAATAGGTTTCGAGTTCCTGGGGAGAGTTATTCAGTTGCCATAAATATCGGGTAGAGATTTTATTTCATTATTGACGGGAATTATTAATTGACGATTGAGTTTTCATTTTGGTTGATTTCGAAACGGTCGGTGTTCGTACCGACGGGATTTTGCGGGATTTTCACGGTGGTGCATTGATTAATATTCTCGACTTGGGAACTCGACAAATATTTTGCGTACAAGGGAAATATTCGATGAGAAAAGAATAAAGGAAAACTCTAGAAACTCTCTCATCTTGTGCTCTCACCAACGGGCAAGTGCTTCGTGTTTTGTTTACTTTTCGCGCGTTCAAGGTTGTGCCGGTTCGAAGTGAGTCACGAGTGTGTGTGCGTGAGCGTAGAGGCGTCGAGTAGTGCGTGAGCATCGAGCGATCGGTGTGTGTGTGTGACCAAGAGCGGCCAGCCGGTAGAGCACGCGCGCGCGAAAATATTAATAAATCTCGAGCGGATATCGAGTCTTTTCATAATTTGGGGGTATTAATTGTTCGTTTTTCGTGTGTTGAGGGGGGATTACGGAATTCAGGTCGGTATTAAGAGGGTTTTTCGCGGTTTGTCATAATTCCGATGCATCGAACGCCGCCAAGAACAGACCCGGGGACAGCTGACAGGCCGGCGACGATGCCGAGCGATCAGCTGTGCGAATCGAATCCTTCGCGTGGATTACCGGACAGCGGCGTAGAGACGGGCGTAAGACCTGAGACGCGCGATATTACTACGAATCAAACGCAGCCGCTTAATATCACGAATCCTTTTTATACCGATGTTTTAAATAATTCGCGAGATACTAACGAACAACAACCGCGAGCACGGGAGATGGAGAGCGAAATTCGTGCGCGAGGAGAGGAAATTCGGTCGATCGAGCGACCAGCTCGCGTTACTTTTCCGCCTTCGCGAGAGTCGGGGGAATATGGACCATCGAATAATTTTACGGAAAATAATGTTAGACATTTTAATTTGCCGTTCCACTCGTCACCTCGCAGTAGTTCGCGTTTTGTACCGGAAGCGTCGGCAATGCGTTCGACTTATGAAATGCTTCGCAAATGGGGAATTAGTTTTTCAGGGAAAATTGGCGAAGATATTGAAAATTTTTTGTTATTAATTGAGAGGGGTCGACGCATGCTTCCGGCTCGGGATATTGATTTATTAGATTGTTTAGAGTTTTTCTTTCATGACACCGCGTTGTGGTGGTACCGGACAAATAGACCGAGTTTTCAGTCGTTTGCGGATCTCGAGGCGGCTATGCGAAGCCGGTTCGGGAGTCCAAATTATCAGATGGCATTGCGAGACGAAATATCGAAACGAACGCAAGGGGCTCACGAGTCCTTCTCGGTGTATTTGACGAGTATGCGAGCGATGATGGAGCGCGTGAGGCCGGTGTTAGGATTAGAGGAACAGCTGATGTACGTTTGGAAAAATATAAAATCCAATTTGAAGTATTTTATTCAATTCGGTACCGTGCGGGATTACGGAGATCTCGAGATGCGAGCGCGTGGTATTGAGCAGAGTGTGGAGGACGAAAAATATCGTCAACCCCCTCCGCCACCGGAACGGGCTTTACACCCCGATTTCGCGTATCACTCGCCGGAACATTCGTCAAAAAATAAAAGTACGGCGTTAGCGGCAATTGCTTCTTTCGAACCGACGGTACCGCCACCAAATGTCCCAAAAGTAGCTTCGCGTGAGAAGTCTCGTGGTTCGAGAAAACCATTTGAGAAGAAAACCTCACAGGCTTCCCAGAACCAAAGTGATCGTTCGACAAAAGGAGATTTTCGCTGCTGGAATTGCGGAGGCGAGAATCATCGGTCTACGGCGTGTTTAGCAGAGCGCAAAAAACATTGTTATCGTTGCGGGAAGAAGGATGTAACTACGAAAGACCCGCATGAATGCAAGGGAAACGCGACCGGGGAACGCCAGTGAGGGTAGGGGGAACCCCGAAAAGTAGTGAGACCCTCCGTGCGGATCTAGAAATTCCGAGTCATATTCGAGATTGTTTGTGTAGCCCGCTTAACGGGAGTAAGTCGCGGCCGATTTTATTAGTGAAAATCAATATTAAGGGCCATAGTTTACCGGCAGTTTTCGATAACGGCTCGACAAATACTTTCCTGGGGGAGGAGGCCATATTATTAGCTGCTCGTTTAGGATTACCGCGAAGGAAGACCACACCGAGACCTAGTACGATCGCGAATAACCAGAAGATCGTATGTAACGAAGAAATAGAATTTCCGTGCGAGTTAATGCAGAGGGAGAGAACTTTGGTGGGACGCGTGCATCNTTCCAGTATTTGTCGTGCGATAGTCCCGAACAGGCGAACGTGTTGTTGGGGATTTCGGAATTGGAACGGGACGAGAGCTCGCGGCTAGCTTCGTTTTTAGAGAAAGAATTAAAGATCTTGGGTACAGTTCCGGCAAGGACGAATTTAATTTCGCACAGTATTGACGTCGGGGATACTCGGCCGATTAAACAGCGATATTATCCAGTTACTCCTATTATTCGCGAAGCAATCTATGCCGAGATAGATCGACTCCTCGAGGAGGATATTATCGAGCCTTCGAACAGCGATTGGTCTAGCCCGATCGTTATGATTAAAAAGCCCAACAACACGTATCGATTCTGTTTAGATTTTAGGAAAGTGAATAGCGTGTCGAAAAAAGATGCTTATCCTCTACCGTATATGTCACAAATATTAGATCGATTACGTTCCGCGAAGTATATTTCGACGATAGATTTTAGTGCCGCGTTTCACCAGATTCCGATGGATGAAGGTTCGAAGGAAATCACGGCGTTTACAGTGCCAAATCGGGGTTTATTTCAATTTAAAAGAATGCCGTTCGGGCTCACGGGAGCGCTGGCGACATTCCAGAGGTTGTTAGATCGGATTATTGGGCCGGAAATGGAGCCGCACGCGTTCGCGTACTTAGACGACATTATTATCGTTACCGAAACGTTTGAGGAGCATTTAAAATGGCTCAAGGTCGTCTTTGACAAGATCGTGAGTGCAGGATTAAAAATCAATCCGGAGAAATGCGATTTCTGTTGTCACGAGGTAAAATATCTCGGGTTTCTCGTGAATAGCAAAGGGCTGCAGGTAGATCCGGAGAAAACAAGGCCAATTAAAGAATTTCCGATTCCAACGAGTATAAAACCGATTCGACAATTTTTAGGCATGAGTTCGTGGTATCGTCGATTTATTCCGCGATTTGCCGAGATAGCCGAACCTCTTACGCGATTAACAAAGAAGGGACAGCCGTGGAATTGGGGGTTAGAACAGCAGAAGGCTTTCGAGACGCTGAAAGAGTCTCTCGCGAATCCACCAACGTTGTCGTGCCCGGATTTTTCGTCAAAATTCGTGCTTCAAACGGACGCGAGTATGACAGGAGTAGGAGCTGTTTTAACTCAGGAAATAGAGGGCGCGGAACACCCTATCGCGTACGCAAGTAGAACGTTATCGGCCCCGGAACGAAATTATACGACGACGGAGCAAGAATGTTTGGCAATTATTTGGGCAATCAGGAAATTTCGAGCATATTTGGAGGGTTATCGATTTACCGTGATAACGGACCATCATAGTTTACGGTGGCTTCAGACCTTGAAGGAACCGACGGGCCAATTGGCTCGTTGGGCCCTTCAGTTGGTTCAATACGACTTCGAAATAGTGTATCGTAAGGGTGCGCTTAATCACGTGCCCGATGCATTGTCTCGAATGTTCGAGAAAGAGCAAACCGCTGCGGTAAACTTAGTGAGGGATAGTCCTCAACCAAACTTCTTGTTACCGATGGGTGTACCGGATGGGGTTGCGCCGAGACCGGTCACGGAAGCGGACGATCCTTGGTACTGGAAACGGCTCAGGGACGTTTTGGCGAAACCAGGTCGTTTTCCTAATTATCGAGTGCAGGGAGGCCGACTTTACATCTGTCGCCGCGTTGCACGTCGGATAGTTCCGGAGGGAGATGATTCCGAGTGGAAAATGGTTGTTCCTCGATATGCCCGACAAGAAGTGTTGAGAGAGTGTCATGACGACGTTCAGGCGGGACACCTTGGGATTCAAAAGACGTATGAGCGGATATTCCACTCATATTTTTGGCCACGCATGTTTCGGGTAGTTTCAAAGTACGTGAAACACTGCGGAGTTTGTCAGAGAACCAAGGTGGAACAACTGCCTCCTCTTGGTCTGATGGGTCGTCGGGTTGTCGAGGAGCCATGGTCGGTGGTGGCCATGGACATTATGGGTCCTTTTCCTCCGAGTCGTGCCGGAAATGTGTACGTTCTTGTGATCCAGGATTTATTTACTAAATGGATCGAGGTTTGCCCTTTAAAGAAAGCGAACGGTAAGAAAATTGGTGAGGCGTTAGAGGAATTAGTATTTTCACGGTGGGGAACTCCTCAGGTCGTGCTAACGGACAACGGGACCGAGTTTAACAACAACCATCTTAAATCAATTATCGCGGATAGGGGCGTGTATCATACGACGACGCCGCCGTACCATCCTCAAGCGAACCCGGTCGAGCGTGTCAATAGGGTCGTGAAAACCATGATGGTTGCGTTTTTAGAGAACGATCATCGCGATTGGGACGTTCATTTGGCCGAATTCCGGTTCGCGTTTAATACCGCGCATCACACGTCCATATGAAACACGCCCGCGTTCTTGAATTTCGGTCGGGAACCGAAGCCGCATAATTATTACCGTCGTAGAGAGGAAAATGCCGAGGAAATTAAGGTGGTACCGCACGAGGAATGGTCGAAACGAATGCTCGAGTTAGGGGAGTTGCGAATAAGAGTCACGCATGATCTCGAAGAGGCTTATCAACGCCAAGCCTTACAGTATAACAAGCGCCGTCGGGAAAAAACGTTTCAGGTCGGAGATCTCGTGTTGCGTAAACAGCGAATTTTGTCCTCCGCTGCTCAGAATATCGCGGCGAAACTTGCAACGAAGTATAGCGGTCCGTTTNAAACTTGCAACGAAGTATAGCGGTCCGTTTCGTATTATTCGCGTGTTATCGCCGGTGGCTTACGAGATACAGGATGAGAGAGGGGGAAGAATTGTTAAGGTCTCGATCGAGGATCTGAAATCGTATTTAGAACCATTAGAGGAGTGACTAAACTTGGGGGGAAATTTTGAAAATTGGTAGGAGATGAGGTTGTTCGAGCCGCCACCTACGCCTTGAACCCGGGTCGAATGGGCGTATATGAGGAGGTGGGCAGGAGCTCACCTCTGGCTCCTGTCGCAGGGGGAACCGGCGTTTGCGGCCTGGTGCAAGGCTCAGGACATAGTAGGTCCAATCTCGGAACAGAAGGCCAGGGTAGATGCTCGGCTCTTTCAAAAGGCAGCCCGGATTGGGGGAGTCCGACCGTGCCGAGGGCGAGAGTCGGATGCCGAGGAGGAGGACGATTCGGACCCCGAGTCGGAGGGTTGGGTCGAGGAGAAAGAAGAGACGGTGGCGGAAGTAGAAGAGGAGGAAGTCGCGGAAGAGGAGCCCGCCACGGAAGTGGAGCCCGTCGTGGAGGAGGAGTCGGTCAGGAGAGTGGTCCCGAGGCCCAAACCCGTACCCTGGATGGGGTGCTGGAATTGTGCGGAGCTGGGTCATCGGGCCTCTCGCTGTCCTCAGCCCACGCATCCCGGGGGCTATTGCTTCGCCTGCGGGCGGTTGGGGCGAACGGTGGCCACCTGCGATAGGTGCGGGGAGTGGCACAAGAGTCGCCAGACGAAAAAATAAAAGAAGTAATTTCGAGGGTGAAATGTAGAGGAGGCGGCCCAGTAGGTCCCGCTGGGTCGGGAGAGAAAAGATTTTTCTGTTACAATAAAAGTCGGGATCCCCAGGTCCTCGGACCGTCCCA
>JBAJMU010000366.1:0-10978 GCA_037952995.1 Hyposoter didymator
CTGAGCATCTAAGTTGCGTTCATTTCACTTTTTTTTGTATTATATATGCAAAATATATGTTTTGGGCAAAATTTTTAGACGGTAGATATAAGCTGTTTTTTTGTTACAGCTATATTGCAGCTATCCCACCAATACAGGGTGATTCAGAAAGACTTCCCGTCCGGGTAGCCTCGGGTTCGGAGCAATATTCGAAGAATTCCTACTTAACCGTTTTGAAAAATTGACGGTAGTTTTCAAATGGTACGCAATTGAATTTTCATTCGTTCAATCAATGGGAAGCTTGCTTGCCGCCATGATGTACGACGCCTTAGTGTCGTCTGCCATAGGGGCTAAAATGGGGCTCCCGCTCGCATTCAGAGCAAACATTTTTGCCGATTGTTTAAAAGGCAATGTCACACGACATGACTTTCGCGCAAAAAGTATCTGTCGGTGGTGTGACGTTAGCGATGTGTTGTGACAGGCGCGATGACAGCCTCTGCATTTTCGGGGTTAAAAACACGAAATTGGGGTTAAAAGTAATACTGAAGGAACAGCGATAATCTTTGGAATAATGATGCAGGGAGTCTTTCTGAGTATCCTCGCCAAGAGTTCTCGTCGATAGCGTTCTTGGATGAATTTTTATTCGCTTTTTTCGAAAAAAAAAGGAAATGAAATATTCCGACCCTCAGATGCCAAATCAACGGGACACGTTTTCGTAAATCGAGCGATGCGAGGTGATCGAGGAAGCTCCCCGCGTGTCCTCGTGAAGATTTTTGGTAGACTGCGTTGCCTGAAATAATGTTATTCTCTATTCTCGAAAAAACATTTTGAAAAAATTTCGACCCATTCATGCCGACTCATTGCGACGCTTTTTGGCAGATCTGGCGATTCGAGGTGATGCAGGGAGTCTTTCTGCGTGTCCTCGTGGATAGTTCTCGTCGATAGCGTTCTTGGATGAATTTTTATTCGCTTNAAATTGGGGTTAAAAGTAATACTGAAGGAACAGCGATAATCTTTGGAATAATGATGCAGGGAGTCTTTCTGAGTATCCTCGCCAAGAGTTCTCGTCGATAGCGTTCTTGGATGAATTTTTATTCGCTTTTTTCGAAAAAAAAAGGAAATGAAATATTCCGACCCTCAGATGCCAAATCAACGGGACACGTTTTCGTAAATCGAGCGATGCGAGGTGATCGAGGAAGCTCCCCGCGTGTCCTCGTGAAGATTTTTGGTAGACTGCGTTGCCTGAAATAATGTTATTCTCTATTCTCGAAAAAACATTTTGAAAAAATTTCGACCCATTCATGCCGACTCATTGCGACGCTTTTTGGCAGATCTGGCGATTCGAGGTGATGCAGGGAGTCTTTCTGCGTGTCCTCGTGGATAGTTCTCGTCGATAGCGTTCTTGGATGAATTTTTATTCGCTTTTTTCGAAAAAAAAGGAAATGAAAAATTCCGACCCTGAAATGCCTAATGAACGAGACACGTCTTCGTAAATCGAGCAATGCGAGGTGATCGAGGAAGCTCCCCGTGTGTCCTCGTGAAGATTTTTGGTAAACTGCGTTGCCTGAAAAAATGTTATTCTCTATTCTCGAAAAAACATTTTAAAAAATTTCGACCCATTTTTGCCGTCTCATTGCGACGCTTTTTGGTAGATCTGGCGATTCAAGGTGATGCAAGGAGTCTCCCTTCGTGTCCTCGCCAAGAGGTCTCGTCGATAGCGTTCTTGGATGAATTTTTATTTGCTTTTTTCGAAAAAAAAGGGAATGAAACATTTCCAACCGTGAGATGCCAAATCAACGAGACACGTTTTCGTAAATCGAGCGATGCGAGGTGATCGAGAAAGCTCCCCGAGTGTCCTCGTGAAGATTTTTGGTAAACTGCGTTGCCTGAAAAAATTTTGTTCTCTATTCTCGAAAAAACATTTTGGAAAAATTTCGACCCATTTATGCCGACTCATTGCGACGCTTTTTCGTAGATCTGGCGATTCGAGGTTATGGAGGGAGTCTTCCCACGTGTCCTCGTGAAAAGTTCTCGTCGATACACTTCCTGGACGAATTTATTGTTTTTGTTTTCGTCATGCACGGTTTTGTGAACCCAAACCAAGCTGAATATTAATGCAGAAGTTCACGGATAGTGGCAGTGCTTTGTTTTTTTTTGTCCTAATTTCAATCCGACTCGCGTGTCACGCGTCAGTACGAATCGGTATTTGAAAGGTTTTCGCTGGTGTTTTGGGTCCAAGACGCGTCTTACAGTATGGTGGCGTCGGATGACATCGTTAAAGCGTCTGCATGTATGGCGAGAATAAAGTGGGGGAAGGAATTGTACGACGCCCGTTTATTGGCTAAATCAGGTAAGTTCGCATTAGAAATTTCAAACATGTTCTACCGCCGTTACTTCTGACTGTCTGCTTCATCGTAGACGATCAAGCTTGGCTACAGAGTTTAGTGGTCGACACAGATGGCATCATGACTGGGCAAGCGGACAGCAATTCCGATGCAGCAGTGGCGATAGATATCGGTACGTTTTTGGGTTGGCGTTTTTTCTTATTCATCGGTTCAAATTTTTTCTGTCATCTCTTGAATGACGTTCTGTTACAATAGTAACAGAAAATTCTAGTAGGGTCTTGGGTGCTTTTGAATCGCGGGCTCGAGGTTTGAGCTATTTTCGCTTGTTCTGTTTGGGTTTTGTCGCGTTGCGCCGATTTTTTTTCTAGTCATTGTTTCGTCAACGTATTCGACGGTTTTCTCATTCTCGATCCCCGGTGGCTCCCACTGGTGTTGGGGTGGTTCCTCGTGAACCTCTTCCCCTCCCTACTAGGTGTACGTGAGAAATAGTCGAGGCTGCGGGTATGCTCGCGCGTCTCAGCTCAACTATTTCCGTGGTGATTCTGTTCCGCACCCTCGGTGGTTTGTGGGTAAACCCGATCTGTTAGCAGCCCCGCGGTTAGTGCTGCCGTCGATTGAGACCAGACGAGAATTTCAGATTTCTCGTGTCTCGAAAAAATTTCGAGAAACATTTCTCATCTCGGGAAAATTTCGAGAAATACTTCTCGTCGTGACTTTCGAGAAATATTTCTCGTCTCGAATTTCGAGACTCTCGAAATTGTCGATAATCTCGGCGAGTCTTGGGCTGCATTTATGGGGTGGTCTCGAATGATTCAAATGCAAAGAAAAAGCCTTGAAATATTCTTTTATGAGCACACACACACACACGACACACACATAAACACGAGTTTTCGATGTGCTGGGACATTTTAAGCACATTGACATTCAAAACAGGAAAAGGAAAATTTTCGCCGTCACCTAGCTTCCTCTATGAGGATGCAAAAAGTGTCACAATAAAATCTGAATATCGTAAATAGTATTTCGCGCGACAAGTGCGAAAAGCGACGAATTACATCGCGTGTGGAGTTGCCGCATGAATCCTTTAATGAAAAAAATTCAATCCCTAGGCTAAGGCTCCCTGACGCGATTGGAGAGAGTCTACCTGCGTGTCCTTGTGAAGAGGTCGAGCCGATTGCGTTTCCTGAACAATTTTTATTGACGATTTTCGGAAAGAATTAAATCCTTAGGCTGAGGCTCCCTGAGGCGATTGCATGAACCTAGTGGTTCCGGGTGATAGAGAGAGTCTGTCTGCGTGTCCTCGTGAAGGGTGCTAGCCGATTGCGTTTCCTAAAAAATTTCTATCGACGATTTTCTGAAAAAATTCCATCCCTAGGCTGTCTCCCTGGCGCGATTTCGGAAATCTAGTTGTTCTGGGTGATGGAGAGAGTCTGCCTGCGTGTCCTGGTGGAGATTTCTCGTCGATTGCGTTTCTGGATGGATTTTTATTCGCAATTTTCGAAAAAAATTAAATGAAAAATTTCAACCCCGAGATGCCGGGTTACCACGACGCGTTGTTTTCGTAGATCTGGCGATTCGAGGTGATGGAGGAAGTCTCCCTGCGTGTTCTCGTGAAGGGTTCTTGTCGATAGCGTTCCTGAATGAAATATTATTCGCTTTTTTCGAAAAAAATGAAATAAAAAATTTAGACCCCGTGGTGGTGAGTTACTCGGAAGCGTTTTCGTATATCCGGCGATTCGAGGTGATGCAGGGAGTCTCCCCGCGTGTCCTCGTCAAGAGTTCTCGTTGATGGCGCTTCTGGAAAAAATTCGATTCGCGATTATAAGGAAATAAAAGGCGAAAATTTTTCATCCCATGGCGGCGAGTTATTGCGACGCTTTTTCGTAGATCTAGCGATTTGACATGATGGAGGAAGTCTGGCCGCGTGTCCTCGTGAATAGTTCCGGTAAACTGTGTTGCCTGAGAAAATTTCATTCTCGATTTTTGGAAAAAAAAGAAATAAAAAATGTCGACCCTGTGATGTCTAGTTATTCGCGACGCTTTTTCGTAGATCTAGCGATTCCAGGTGATGGAGGAAGTCTGGCAGCATGTCCTCGTGAACAGTTTCGGTCAACTGCGTCACCTGAGAAAATTTCATTCTCGATTTTTGGAAAAAGATAAAGCAAAAATTTCGACCCCGTGATGCCGAGTTATTGCGATGCATTTCCGTAGATCTAGCGATTCTATGTAACGCAGGGAGTTTCTCTGCGTGTCCTTGTCAAAAGTTCTTGTCGATAGCGAAACTGAATGAATTATTATTCGCTTCTTTCGGAAAAAATGAAATGAAACATTTCGACCCCGTGATGCCAAGTTACTCGGAAGTGTTTTCGTAGATCTGACGATTCGAGGTGATGCAGGGAGTCTCCCTGCGAGTCCTCGTAACGAGTTCTCGTCGACGACGTTCCTAGATGAAATTTTATTTGCTTTTTTCCAAGAAAATGAAATAAAAAATTTCGGCCTTGAGATAACGTATCAACGAGACACGTTTTCGTAGATCTGGCGATTCGAGGTGATGCAGGGAGTCTCCCTGCGTGTCCTCGTAAAGAGGTCTAGTCGATTGCGTTTCAGGTCGAAAAAAATGGATTAAAAAATTTAAGACTTGTGTTGCCGAGTTATCAAGACGCGCTTTCGTAGATCTGGTGATTGGAGGATTGTATTGAGATCAATCAACGACGACAAAATTACGTGTATCAATTCTTAAAAATTCGAGACGAAAATGACGGAAAAATGTTTTTTTTCTTTCAATTCACTGTTCAAAGCCAAAAATGTTATCCCGGCCAGGAATGTTGATGATGGCACGTATTTTAGCTTCGTTTTGGCTAACGAAACTGTGTGTTTATAAAAAATAATCATTGTCGCACTGTGGTCAATCCACCACAAAAGGTTTTTGTCGTCCAATTAAAAAAAAAATCCTGTTTTTCGTTAAGCTCGTGGTCAGAAGCCAAATATCATTACAGTTGGGTCTCCTCTATTCCACGATGTACTTGATCGTTCGTTTTTTGACTTTGTTCCTTTCTATGTCCATTAGCCGTTATTTCGCACCTATCCCATAACTTAAAATATTAACTGTTTCATTTCTTCATTAATGTTTATGTGATGACATTTGGAATTCGTGCCTTTTTTTGGATAGACAGTCACGAGGCCGCTCATTTCGGTGCTGCTGGTTCCAGCCACCAAGAAAATAATGTTCTCATTGTTGTGCCCGTGCAAATCGTCACGTGGGGGCGAGTTTGCAAGGACGAATAGTTCGGGATATTGCCAAGGTTGAGTAAATCTCCAACTCAATACTGTCGGTCTTAACTAATAGGTTTATTGTAGGATAGTTTATTACAATCGAGATAGTTGCCTCGAGACCAATGACTATTATGAATTCTGATCCTCTAAGTGTCGGATCGCAGACTGATCCTCTAAGTGTCGGATCGCAGACTGATCCNGTTCCTTTCTATGTCCATTAGCCGTTATTTCGCACCTATCCCATAACTTAAAATATTAACTGTTTCATTTCTTCATTAATGTTTATGTGATGACATTTGGAATTCGTGCCTTTTTTTGGATAGACAGTCACGAGGCCGCTCATTTCGGTGCTGCTGGTTCCAGCCACCAAGGAAATAATGTTCTCATCGATGTTGCTGGTGCTCTTGTAAAGAAGAACGAGGAACCGTTGAAAGCCGTCGTTTATTCGAAAAAAAATGAAGAACCTACTGTTCCAAAAAGTGATATGGTGTGACAGTTTTTCTCTTATTTACTGATTTAAGAGGATACCTGTAGTAATCAGGAAAGCTGAATCTCTATTTTTTTGTCTTACCACATGAAAAGTTACACCGTTGAATGAATCAATAAATATGCATCTAGGTTGAGCTAATCGCAGGAAGTGGAATTTATATATCGCCCATAAATCTTTACACCATCAAACGAAAATTCCGCAATTGTCCACGCCGAATGGTGGGTGCGTTGATGAAGACAATAATTGGGAAGGAAAAATTGATTCACATGAGCGTTATGGGCTCTGACGGATATACTCCAATCCCAGTTTCAGTTAAAACTGCCGTCGAAAGTTAGTAACATTGAGTTATCATGAACCACACAATTATCTCGCCAATAAATATTTACTGAATTTAATTAATAAATTTCACTGTCAGGATACGTGTTTGACCAATGTCCGGAGCAACGGCTGACGACTGACGATTTCAAAACGTGTTTGACGCAATTGTGTACGAATCTACGGGTCCGGAACTGAATAGACCGGAATATCATGTTTCGTTGGTAGACAATAAGAATTGTCTGCAATATTGAAAATGGGTCTTATCGAAAAAAAGATAATAAACTTCGGTTCAAAAGTCTCTATTCTTTCTACAGTACATTGATTTATTCGATTTGATATTTTTGTTGCGAGATGAGACCTGTTGCGATGGTGGTTTTGGATTTTATTTTGTTTTCATTCTTTCTACAGCACACCGATTCATTTTATTAGATATTATTGTTATCTTTCATTTATATTGATTGGTTCCTGTATAAATTTCCTTATGTGTGTCTTTTCGCCTAAAAGTCAGCGGACTAAGGCTGACTAAAGTGTAAATCAATCAATCAATCATATAGGTCAGACCAGTGGTCAAAGTAGTCTTTGGATTGGTGTTCCAACTGGTCTTCCAACGAGTCTTCGGACCAGTCGTCAGAGTATTCGTCAGACAGGTCTTCGGACCAGTGGTCGGAGTAGGCTTCAGATTGGTTTTCCGACTGGTCTGTTCAGACTAGGTTTAGGTAACGTCTTCACACCTGCTTCCAGGCGTCTTCAGATAGGTCTTCAGTCTTCGGACACGTCTTCGGATCATTGGAGTTTTCAAATGACTTTTCAGACGGGTATTTCGATAAGTATCAGACGAGTCTTCAGACAAATCTTCAAACGAGTCTTTAAACGGGTCTTTAGACGGGTCTTCCGACGAGTCTTCAAACGAGACTTTGAACGAGTCTTCAAAGGAGTCTTTGGGAGACTCTTTAAATGAGTCTTTGAAGGAGTCTTCAGACGAATCTTCAGACAAGTATCCGGACGAGTCTTCCTACGAATCAGAGTAGTCATCAGAATAGTCTTCAGATACGTTTTCAGACCAGTGGTCAGAGTAGTCTTCCAATTGGTCTTCCGCCTGGTCTCTTCAGAGTAGGTTCAGATAATGTCTACAGGCCTGATTCCAGGCGTCTTCAGATAGGTCTTCAGTTTTCAGGCCAGTCTTCGGATTATCCGAGTCTTCGGATCATTGGCGTTTTCAGATGAGTTTTCAGACGGGTATTCCGACGATTCTTCAGACGAGTCTTCTGAAAAGTCTTTGGACGAGTCTTCCTACGAGTCAGAGTAGTCGTCAGAATAGTCTTCAGATAAGTTTTCAAACCAGTGGTCAGAGTAGTCTTCAGATTGGTCTTACGACTGGTCTCTTCAGAGTAGGTTTAGATTATGTTTTCAGGCATGCTTCCAGGCGTCTTCAGATAGGTCTCTGGTTTTCAGACTAGTCTTCGGATCATTCGAGTCTGCAGACGAGTCTTCCAACCAGTCTTTCGACGAGTCTTCAAACGAGTCTTCCGACGAGTATCAGACGAGTCTTCAGAAAAGTCCTTAAACGAGTCATCAGACGAGTCTTCAGACGGGTCTTCTGACGAGTCCTCAGACGGGTCTTCAGACAAGTCTCCAGACGGGTCCCCAGACGGGTCTTCGAACGAGTCTTCAAACGAATCTTCGGACGAGTCTTCAGACGGGGCCTTAGGCGAGTCTTTAAACGAGTCTTCAGACGAGTCTTCCGACGAGTTTTCAGACGAGTCGTCCAACGAGTGTCAGACGAGTCGTCCAACGAGTGTCAGACGAGTCTTCAGATAAGTCTTTAAACGAGTCATCAGATGAGTCTTCAGACGGGTCTTCTGACGAGTCTTCCGTCGAGTTTTCAAACGAGTCGTCCAACGAGTATCGGACGAGTCTTCAGATAAGTCTTTAAACGAGTCATCAGATGAGTCTTCAGACGGGTCTTCTGACGAGTCCTCCGACGAGTCTTCAGACAAGTCTCCAGACGGGTCTTTAGACGGGTCTTCGAACGAGTCTTCAAACGAATCTTCAGACGAGTCTTCAGACGGGGCCTCAGGCGAGTCTTCAAACGAGTCTTCCGACGAGTCTTCCGACGAGTCTTCCGACGAGTCTTCCGTCGAGTCTTCAGACGAGTCTTCAGACAAGTCTTCAGGAAAGTCTTCGGACGGGTCTTTAGACGAGTCTTCGGACAAGTCTTCGGACAAGTCTCAAGACGGGTCTTCCGAGCAGTCTTCCGACGATTTTTCAGACAAGTCTTCGGACCAGTCTTCCGACCAGTCCTCGGAACAGTCGTCAGAGTAGCATTTAGACGAAATTTTCGAGGCATCTGTGGATGCTACGAAGACACGCGGAGGGACTTTTTCTATCACCCAGAACCGCTACATTTACAAAAACGCGTCAGAGGGTCCAGCGTAGAAATTCGCTCTCTTCCGCAAATCGTGAATAAATTTTTTTCCAGAAACGCTATCGACGAGAACTCTTCACGAGGACTCCATTACATCTCCATCACCTCGATCCGCTAGATCTACGAAAACGCAACACAGTGATTCGGCATTACAGGGTCGACATTTTTTTTTTTTGGAATGTTGTGCCCGTGCAAACCGTCTCGTGGGGGCAAGTTTGCAAGGACGGATAGTTCGGGATGTTGCCAAGGTTGAGTTAATCTCCAACTCAATACTGTCAGTTTTAATCACTAAGGTTTATTCAAGATAGTTTAGTTACAATCGGGTTGATTGCCTCGACACCAATCGGTGTGACTAATGATTTGATGGTTTGATGTCTAATTGCAGATTGCCTGTTTTGGCGCTGCTTCCCCTTTTTATAAAGTTGGTCTTGTTAATATTAATGGAGGTGGTAATTGAGGGAAGTGGTAATTAGTTAGTGGAAATGGTATTTATTGAGCAATCGATCGTTCCGATGTCTTGGGGTTATTGCCCGGAGTTTAGGTGGATCGGGACGGTCGATTGTGAATTTTGATCGTCAGCATTTCTTGTGGCCTCGCTCGGTGCACGAGCTCGAGGTTCACTTAACTTTTGTGAGGAATATGCTTGATTTGCACTTAGAAGGTCAATAGCCTGTTGGCTGACGATCGTTTTATATTTTACGGGATTTGGTTGCGATCTGAGCGCAACAATCCTCCCCCCTCCTGGGGAGACGAAACTTCGTTTCGACTTTTCTATGAGCAACTCAAATTCTGTGAAATCATGATCTCTAGGCTTACAAATTTTTCAATTTTTTCAGGTTTACATAGGTTTACAGAGTGTCTGTGTTGATTGGCCTCTGTGACGGTGAGTATATTACTTTTACGTCTGGTTCTCGGGTCTTCCTTTTTGCTAGCGATGGCGAAATTGCCGTCGGTCGCTCGATGTCGGAAATGGCTTGAGCGCATCGGCCTTGCTTTATTCTGCGTATTATAAATATTACTGCGCAAATAATTAATATTGTGATAGTTATGCCGTGTAAGGAATAATTTCCTAAAATGTGTAGATGTGGGTCTGACCAAACGAATGGTTCGTCACTTAGTTTATTTTGCAGGTTTTCTATGCGTTCGCCTAGTTTGTTAACTTCGAGTGGGTTTGTAATTGTTTTGTTCGGAGGGTTGAGATTTAGATTTAAATGTTCAATGAGTGGTGCTCCGATCTCGAAGGTTAGATTGTGTGGTGGAATGAAGGTTACAGTCTCTCGTTGGGTATTTTCCATTATGGTTGTTAGCTTGAAATCGGCGGCAGTGACGGAACATTTACCGTCCAAAACCAGTATTCTTGTGTCGATAATCGTCGTGTACGCAGTTTTTTCATTTTTACTTTTTATTGTGAGGGATTCCGGGTTTGGTGCTACGTAGAGCCATTTTCCGGGTTGTTCTAACGCTATTATCATAATATCCTCTAGTTTTACTATTCTTGGCGTACAATTGCTTTTTTCTGGTTTGCTGCCTAGATATATAGCTACTTCGCGAGGGATTGTTTTTCCTATGGCTTGCATTGTGTGTTTTGGTTGGCAGTAGTAGTGTTTTTTCGATGTTTTACATTCTTTCAGGTTCTCTTGTGTCACCGAGAGATAGTTTCGGTTTTCGATATCTACCCTAATAAATTTTTCTTTAGTTTCCGAAAATTGGAAAGTGCTTGAGTTTGTTCTCACGGGTAGTGGATAGACTCTATTTATGCTGAATGCTGTATTGTCGATTAAAGGAATTTTCATTACGATAACTGCTCGTGTTTCGCTGCTGTAAGAGCCTAACTCAGATGTTTTTAATATTTCTTGCATATTTCCTGGTGCTAGTTCGGCTGGAAAGCTTAATCCTGAAGGAATGCTTTGTAATGCTTTTGTTAAGTATTCTGACAGCTGTTTTGGTGAAATAATGTTTGGGTCTATTATTCCCATTGTAATTCCTACTAAAAAGGATGCTATTCGTCGTACGTCGGCTAATAATGGCATTATTACGAAACCGATCGCGCTTATGTTTTCGTCTAGGTTTTCTTTTTGTCTCACTAGGTCTGTTTGTTGGTTGAATGCTTTTCCTATGTTTCTTATTGCTTTATTTAACGTGTCTGTGTTC
>JBAJMU010000037.1:7331-20925 GCA_037952995.1 Hyposoter didymator
TTTTTGCTTCCTCATAGAGGAAGCTATGTGACGGTAAAAATTTTTTTTTTTCAGTTTTCAATGTCAATGTGCTTAAAATGTCCCAAAACGTCGAAAAATCATATCTACAGAAAATGTCCGGATGTGTGTGTGTATGTGTGTGTGTGTGGGTGTGTGTGTGTGTGGGTGTGTGTGTGTGTGTGTATGTTCTGGCACTGTAAAATTCAAATGTTTATAACTCGAGAACGGTTTGAGCTACATGGCTCCCGTTTTGCACAGATGTTAATCTAGACCAGCTCTTCGTTCACGGGCAATTTCGTCAGAACAGCTCAAAAAATACGAACTTTACGGCATTTTGAAATTTTCGAAAAAATGGTGTCGGCACTCTAACTTTCGCAAATTTCGAGATTTATTATCAATTTTTTTTTTTATAAATAGAGTATCTTAATAGGAAGGTTGGTATTGAATTTGGGAATTATCGGTTGGACGGTTTATTTTTCTACGTCGCACATTGTTGGACCTCTCACTCTTCGCCTTATTCTGGAGGTTAATAGAATACGTTCAACAGTCGGATGATCTACGCCCGAAAAAAATATCGGGCGTAGACCGTCCGAGAGTTCGTCGGACGATAGACGCCCGGTGAAAACATTGATTGATTGATTGATTGATTGGTTATTTATTCATGCCCTAGCGTGGCTATGGGGCACAGTTTCATGCATGGGATACATGGCTGTGAGACCAGGTATCAAAAGACATAAAATTATCGAGTACAGCTTAAGCAAAAGATGAGGAGAACTAGCACAGGTAAAAATAGCAATATAATTTGGATTAGTGGATAATTAGCTTAGTAAGATTAGTAACAGTAGTATGTGTGATCAAGAAAAGTAATGGCGAACCGAGTATAGTGCGAGTAATTATTCGAAAGAGGCAGTAAAGAAACATTAAGAATTAAGAATTAAGAATTAAGAAAGCCATCATTGCGGGTTAGCTGATTCATTATTAAAGAGATACTGGAACAGCTTCGGTTTGAATATGTCGAGGGTCGACAAACTTTGAATTTCATACGGCAGCGATCGCCAGAAATAGACGCCAGTAAGTGCGAAAGAGTTGCGTAGGGTCACGGTTCTGCAGGAAGGGATGGAGAAACAAGTTCGGCACGATTTGACGTGAAGGTCGTGTGGATTGTGGCGCGAACACAAAAAGCTCTCGGATGTAAGAGTGAATAATGTAGCAGTGCCGTGGATAATGTTGAAAATACTGATGCCCAGAAAATAGAGACGGCGCGGCCTGACGCTGAGCCAGCCCAATTCACGTCTGTACGGGGTAATATGCACGTCGCGCCGCAGGTCGAAGATGAATCGAATTGCGCAACTGACGAGGCGCTGAAGGAGTACGTCCTGTTCATCGGTGAGATCAATACGCACGAGACAACAGTAATCGATTATTGGAAAAATCAGTGATGTGACTAATAGGGTCCGCAATTTTCGTGAGAGACCACTGCGACGATACTTGAGTTTGTAAAGGGTGAAGTGGATTCTTTTGGAAACTGATAGAATTTGTTTTTGCCAGGATAGTTTTGAGGACATAATGACACCGAGGTTGCGGGCCTCATTGACATACGGGAGCGGAACTGTGTTGACCACGATCGGAGGCAGGCATTCAAAGTCGATACAATTAATAAATGCACCACTTCCAGAAATGAGTACCTTCGATTTGGACAAGTTCAGCTTAGGACCATTGTTATCAGCAAATTGCGAGATGGTAGCAACATCATGATTAATCAGAGCAATTGTTTCAGTCAGGTGCGTCGGCAGGCAGGTCAAATAAATCTGAAAGTCATCAGCAAAGGTGAAATGTTGTGTGTATTTAAGATTGTTCCCAATATCATTAATAAAGAGTGAAGAAAGCAGCGGCCCAAGTGCTGAACCCTGCGGTACACCAGTAGTCGTAGGTAACCAATGAGAACACTGACCAGTTCGATCAGTCACTGCCTGTGATCTGCCAGTCAAGTATGGGTGGAACCAAGTTAACGCTCCAGTGCCAATGCCAATGAAACGCGGTTTAGATAGCAGGATAGGATGAGGAACAAGGTCGAAAGCCTTGCTAAAGTCAAAAAGCATGAGGAATGTGATCTTACGCTCGTCAACCGCCTGTCTAATGTCCTGGCAGATGCGTAGCGGGGCCGTGTGGGTACTGTACCCTTTACGAAAGCCAGATTGCCGAGGGTCAAGGATGTTATTGGTGTTGATGAATGTCATGACTTGGTTATGGATAACGCGTTCGAGTACTTTGGAGAGTGCCAACAAGCTGGCGATAGGACGACAGTCCGATAAAGAAGTTGGAGGATTAGCCTCGAGCAAGGGTCGTATAAAGGCGCGTTTCCATATCGTTGGAAAGTGAGCAGAATCGAAAGAAGCATTGAAGACATTTAGTAAAAACGGGATCAGAGTCGGTAAAGAAGAGATTAGGGCAAAAGCAGATACACCGTCCGGACTAGCCATGTGAGTCGGAGAGTGTGATTTATTGATTACAGATAATAGTTCGTCTGCAGTCAGTGTAGAGAATTCAAAAACAGGGCTGTCGGGGTTCGTATGCACGACGTTGAGTAGGAAGGATTCGAGATCATAGTGGGGCGCGGACCTGGATATGTTTGCAAAGAAGTTATTCAGGTCATTTATCTGAAAATGATTCGTGCAGGATGAGGCTTCGGATTTCGCAAGTCCAAGGCCTTTAAGTTCAGACCAGACCCGCTTGCAGTCACTCATTCCAAATAATCTCAGGAAGCAATATTCGTCCTTCGCACGTCTGAGATCAATAGTAAGCTTATCGCAATATTCCCTGAAGAGCATAAGATTCAGCAGATTACCCGATCTGATGGCTTTCTTGTACATTGAGTTTTTACATTTTATTCGCTGCCTGAGCTCATCACTGAGCCATGGAACGCGAGGTTTAGCCGACGTGAAGGTGCGGAGTGGAGCAAGGGTGTCAAGTGCGGCGACAATGGATTTGTTCAAATGGTCTAAGGAGTTATCAATAACTGAGGTCAGGGGGCTATCGATCGTCAGAGAAGTAAGCGACGGTGATAATAAGTTACGAAAAAGAGTCGCATCAAAGGTTTTCATAGAGCGCCTTGTTAATGTTCGGTTGGATCGTGTATTGCAATCGAAGGCATAGCGAAGTTCAATTAGGTCATGGCCAGCAATGAATGGCACATCACTTTTCATGAAGCGTAATAATTTGTTACTGTCATCGATAAGGAACACATCGAGCCAAGTGTGTGACAAGGCCGTGTGGAAAGTTGCCTCTGATTTGACGATATGAAGAGAATACGCGAAAACAAGATCCATGAGTGAGGACGATTCAAGATTGTGGGTAAGATGATTGCTATCAAGGTCACCCATTAATATGAAGTTTTTATATGTCGGAAGATAATGCATGAGAGTGGAGAAGAATTTGTTGAGAAAGTGTCCTTCAGGCCTGCGGTAAAGCACTACAAGGAGTAGAGAGTCACCAGATGAGGGTCACAACTCAAGCACGATATATTCAGGCTCGTTTATTAATAAATTCGACGAAAGTTCTAGTATTTTTATATTAAATGAATTATGAATACATGCGGCAACTCCACCACCTCGACAACACCGTCGATCATTACGTACTAGGGTGTAATTTTCTAGTTGTACAAGTTCTTGCGATATGCGGGGATGTAGCCAGGTTTCTGTTATTGCAATGATGTGAAAAGATTGGTCAATATCAGTGAAATGTGAGGTGAATTGATCAAAATGGGACAAGAGAGAGTTTGCATTAAAGTGGGCAATGCTGATAGACTGGATATTAGCGGTGTTTAATTCGGTTGTTGCAATCGCATTCGATGCAGTGCAGTAGCCAGAGGCCTCAGTCGGCTTATGTCAGACTATTTGCTCAAGGTCGTCTTCAGAAGAAATCCTCACTGGAGGGGAGTCATGAGTCTTGCGAACAAAAATGTGCCCATCCTGGGTATAGCAAGACTTCCAACCTTTCTCAGACGCTCGTGCTTTGGCATGTTTTCGCAAATTATGAATCTCGGCTGGCAAATGGTCGTTAACGTAAATCAAACCCTGATGAGGAGAATCATACACCTCGCTGATCATTAGACGTTTTTTGGCACACTTCCTACGCAAAATGTGTTTGCGAACAATTAGAGACCGCAGCGAAACCATTATTGTTTTAAAAGGTTGTCGAGGAGAGCCGTTGGGACCGTCAGAGCCCGGGTTAGTGCTATTCGGAGCAACCTTGGACGGAAGATTTTTTATGTCACAGATATCGCTGATAAAGTCTTTCGAATCGAGCGCAGTGAAAACTTTGTGTACTATGTTCACCGGTCTTTCATGGAGGTCAGCAGGAATGCCAGAGATAGTAAGCTCAGCGTGGAAGATAACGGATTCAACTGAATGAAGACGCGAGGATATACCGTGAACTTCAGTTTTGACAGCTAGCATATCTGATTTTACAGCTACTATGTCTTGAACCGCTTTGCCTTCTAGGTTTATGAACTCATCGCGTAAATCAGTTTGAGAGGCGTCGAGTTTTGCAAATTTAGAATTTAAATCTTCCAATCCCTGCTTCATCGTTAGAATTATGCTATTTACGGAATCAGTTAAAACTTGCAGTTGTCTAAGGACAGCGTCAAGCTTGTCAAAGATCGCGGAAGCGGCAATGGTAGGAGTTGGCATACTTGGAGGAGGGGAGAAGTCGGGCGTGCGCGGCGTTAAGAAAGAACAGTGTAAAGCACAGTCGACACAACAAAAGTCGTTGAGCCAGTGAGGTCACAGCGATCGTAGTTAAATTTCAGAATAATTCACTTTCAGAAAAACTCTCAGAAACTTTCACAAAATGAGAAAGTCGTTCCTGACGCGCGTTGCTTAACCCTGAAAAAAAATTTAGTATACTCGAATTTTTGTGTCCGACGGAACTAGTCACATTTGACGCGCATTGCTTGACTTTGAAAAAATATCAGCATTATCTGACGCGCATTGCTTGACTTTGAAGAAAAAATAGCATTCCTTGAGGCGCATTACTTGAGTCCGAAAAAACGGGAGATCTTCGACGCGCATTGTTTGACTCTGAAAAAAATTAGCATTTTTTGACGCGCATTGCTTGACTTGGGAAAAAATCAGCATCATCTGACGCGCTTGACTCTGAAAAAAATAGCATTTCTTGAGGCGCATCGCTTGAGTCCGGAAAAACGAGAGATCTTCGACGCGCATTGCTTGACTCTGAAAAAAATAAGCATTTTTTGACGCGCATTGCTTGGCTCTGAAAAAAAATTAGCATTTTTTGACGTGCATGGCTCGACTCTGGAAAAAAAGCATTCTTTAACGAACATTGCTTGACTTTGAAAAAAAAAGAGCTTTTCTTGAGGCGCATTGCTTAAGTCTGAAAAAACGAGAGATTTTCGATGCGCATTGCTTGACTTGGAAAAAAACATTAGCATTTCTTGAGTCTGAAAAAGCGAGAGATCTTCGACGCGCATTGCTTGACTTGGAAAAAAACATTAGCATTTCTTGAATCTGAAAAAGCGAGAGATCTCCTACAGGCATTGCTTGACTTGGAAAAAAAAGCATTTCTCGACGCGCATTGCTTGATTTTGAAGAAATAAAAGAATTTTCGATGCAAATTGCTTGACTCTGAAAAAATGGAGTTATTCTCCACGCGCATTGCTTGACTTGTAAAAAAAAAAATAAAAATAAAAAATGGAAAAAACAATCCATCCGCGCTCTAGACGAGCCAAGTCTGTTATAAAAATAGGGCCTCGTCTAACCAACAAGACGCATCCCCAAGCCAAGGGCTGAGTCTCAACCGATCGCAGCGTGGTAACTTCTCTACCGAGGACAACACCCCGCCAGGTACCTAAGTCGTCTACAGACGATTCCGAGTCTCGACATCGAATTTTGAAAACCCATGATCGACCTTTAGAAGCCGGACCGACGCACGGTAAGATCCCGTAGGTCGTCTGAGGCGGCTCCATAAGGCAAACGGGGCTCGTGCGAAGTCGTCCGCTCGCAGGTATGGCTCCTGCAGGAGCGCAGCATCATAGCGACCCTCGGCGAGCACCTGGCCAAGCTCGGCCATGACTCCCCGGGATCGCTGGCAGTTTATCTGGAGGACGCGGAGTCTCAAAGACTCCCGGTCCTCCAGCGCCCCGGCCGCGACGACGGCACCTACTTCTGGGGGCGGCCTATCCATTGGCGAAGGACGGGCCGGGCCCCACCGAAGCCCCCGAGCCCGCAGACTCCCGCAGGGCCGCTCTCCTCACGTCGACCAGTGCGATCCGATAAATCGGGTCCATTGGCCTGCGGGTCGCGTCCAGGCCGGCCTCCCTGCAGTTCACGCAGCATGGAGGCTGGCCCACTCTTCGCCGGGCACTCCGCCGCCAAGTCGCCGTTCCCGGCACACCACATGGAGGCCATGGCCACGGTTCGGCACGAGAATGCTGAGTGACCAAGGCCTAGGCACCAGAAACACCTTTCCACCTCGGCGTACTCCCTGAGAACACAGGAGTGCCAGCCCAGGAGCAGCCGCCCCTTCCCGATCAGCCTGGCCGCAACCTCGTGCGTGACCTCCAGCACGTAGTTGTTGGCCAGAGGCCTCGCACGCCTGCCCTGAAGCTTCCGCGCTATCCTAACAGCTGCATGGAAGTCTCCTTCCCCCATCTCCGGCGCTGCCTGCGCGCGGAGCGCTGCCAGGAGCCCCCCCTCCGTCTCGTCGCTGGGGACCGCGAATTTGCCGATCCTCCTACGCGGAGGCTATGGCGCCGTCACGGTCAACCCACCCCGGCGAATCGCCTCGCTGGTCTGGCAAAACTCCAGGTCCTTAGCCTCTGCCGTCTCGACGATCAGCCCTCTTACGACGGTCCTGACCCCTGTGACGCTGACAGACGCCTCACCGGGGTACACGAGATTGACCAGCCGCGCCTTAACCTCAGCAGGGGCCAACTCTTTCGTCGCTGCCTTGACAAACACAGCGTGCTGAGGCAAGCGCGGCTTCATCGGCTCGGGACGGCGCGCAAGCGCCAAGCGAGCCCCAGCCGTTGCGGAGGACACCGTACCCGCAGGCCGAGACCCGGTCGTTGCGGAGGACACCGTGCCCGCTGGCGCCGCGGAGGACACCGTACCCGCGGGCGCCGCACCTACCGCCGCCGCAAACGATGTCGGCCGTCCCGGAGGAGCCGCAGAGGCCGCAGGGCGAGGACCCGGCCCAACTGCCGCCGCGCCCCGGCTCACCAGCCGCAATGCCGCCTCGTGCGCGGTCCGGAGACCGGCGCACTCCCCCGTCAGTCCATGTACCTTCCCGGTCACGGCGACTAGGAGGGACATGATCCTCGCACGCCGTCCCTCCACGCACGCGGCGACAGTCTTCGTAACTTTATTATTCGGGTCCATAACGCCCGCCCTCATTTCCAACGCCAGGACCTCGGCCCGGGCCACCATCTTCGCGAGCTCAACCCGGCGCGAGGGGCCCCCTCCGCCACCGAACGCGGTGGTCGAGACCACAAGGGAGGCCTTAGCAGGCCTCGCCCGATCCCCGAGTCGCTCCTCCGCTGGGGTCGCTCTCAATGCCAGCTCCCTCTTCCTCATCGCTGCACTTTTCCCTTTCCGGGTCTTCATCCCGCCCTTTTATCCGCTCGCGTCTCGCCAGTTTTCATGGTCCGTTTCTGGAACCGCCGATGACCCCGCCGCAGCCGAAGGCGCAACCTTCGCAGGCAGCCTCGTCAGCGGCTCCCCTAGCGGAATGGCCGAACTAACGTCCGACTCGCTCTCCACCGACATGGCGTCGTCCGACGTCGCTCTGCGAGACTCACTCCCACTGCCCACCGGCTTGAGCCTCTTGCCGTCCGCAGCCGTCTCCGCTTTCGAGCTCTTCGACCCCGCCTTGCCCTTCCTCCCGCTGTCTGGCGCGGACGACGACGACCCGCCCGATCCTCGACCCGACCCTGAAGCTCTTCGCTTCATCCCCGGTGAAACCGTCGGAGCTGGCGGGCCCATATCGACCTTTTCCGCCACCACAATTGCAGCCCTTGTTGCCCTATGGCACTATCGACGGACGCCGTCACTGACAACCCGTCTCTTCCTCCCTTACTGTCATTTCTTCCGCCTTCCCCTATCCCGTCGTTTTTTTTTTTTTTATTGTTTGTTTGAGTTCAATTTTCCATATTTATTCCTACGAGCATGGTCGGAACTACGTGTCCACCCTGCAAGAGCCGCCTTAGCCGAGTAAGGGATAAATACGACAGGGTGCTCCCAGGTGCCCCGAAGTTGGTCGCAAAAGACTGAACTCTACTCGTCAGCCATACATCCCATCGCCGCGAACCAGAACTTAAGAGTGAGAATTTGTTGTAGAGGTTATTTCCTCGCGGCCTGGGTGGTTAAGCCAAGGCCTCCGCTCTCTGAGGGCCGCAACGTTCCCACGCCACGCCTTGCAAGGGTCGTTGAAGCGGCGGCGGAGGTTACGGAATTAGGAGACAGATGGCGCTCATCCGACCCCAGCTAGGGCCCCAGGGACGCCAAGCCCTGATCCCCTGAGGGAATCTCGTTAATCTATTCATGCGCGTCACTCATTAGATGACGCGCATTAGATGATTAGTCACTCATTTGGCTAATTTCCTGTACGGGGGATTATACCGTCACCGTAGACTTCCAATGATTGCCTCATCGTAGGGCGTAGTGCGTAAAAGTTTCCAAAAGCTAATGCTTTTACTTCCACTCTTAATTTTCGTGCTTCGTTAGGGTCTTGGAAAAATTAGCTCAAACGGAGTTCATGCACGCTCGCAAGCGAGTTGTACAAGCTTTACGGATCTTAGCCATTCCTGAGAATGTGGACAGGAAAGACCGCGTGGAGGTGTCCGCCCAGGCGCGAGGCCTGGCTCCGCCGCCGTGGCCACTCTACACGGTGTTATCGTGTAGTGCCGTACGACTCACACCGTGCCTGTGGTGATCAGAGCGATGGGCTTGGTTCATTGGTCTTTTCCGACGTCGTGTTGTTGTAGTCGTCAGTACCGCCGTTTTGATGTCCTCTTCTTGCGGCAGTGTCCAGTTTCGGTCTTTCTTCGCCTTTGGCTTCGTCGTTGGTTCTTCTTTGTCAATGCTGGTCCAAGGAAGAAAAGGAATAGAATTAGAAGTACTGGTCAGATGAATCAATTTGTATATTGAATGTTGGTCAGGAGGTAAGATATTGGTCAATTGGATAAAATCGAAATTCGTGATGTTGGTCAGGTTGGCAAAATGGGTAAAACTTTGGTCATTGGGTTTAGTCAGAAGGATAAAATGGGGTCAATGGATAAGTAGATAGATAAATAAAAAAATAAATTAGATAGGTCGGTAGTACATAACTAATGATTTCCGTCCTTCAGTACTCGATGAAAGCGTTGGCGATTTCAATCGAAGAACGAAACGTCATGAGCGCAATTGTCAGTTTGTCTTTTTTGCTTACACCAGGCTTGTCTAGGGCCTTTACCGTTCTTTTCGGTAGGGCTCCTCTGCTACCAACCACAATTGGTATTACCTGACTCTTGGATACGCCGAGTCTTTGTGCCATAAGTTCTGCAACTCCTTTGTATTGAGTTTTCTTTTCCTTCTCAGCTTCTGCTAGGTAGGCACCTTTCTCGTACCTTACCGTCACGTCGACTACTATAGCCTCGTCGTTCATTTTAATAACCATGTTTGGTTTCTCAAGAGCTCCATCCTCGTCAATGGTTGGTTCTAATAATACAGAGTGATTCCTGTTCACCTGATCCGCGATCAGCTCCTTTATGCCTTCTCATTCTTGCCGGTTTGGTGTAAACACACTGTTGCGTAATGAGGATCTGGTGTAGGTGGAATAATTTGAAGTACGACGCGATAGCGATTGTGCGAAGAACCCAAGGTTTATTTTTCCCAAAATGTACAATAATTTATTTGTCGTCCCGAACTCTTGATTCCGAGCGAGACGAGGTCGTAAATCTCGCCGTGCAAAGAGTTTCCCGACGAATTCCCGAGTGAATTCGTTCTCGCTAACCACGTAGTCAACGAGATCTTTGAAAACCGATATGGCCGCGATGCGAAAAACCCGATGCCAAAATTTCCCGAGGTCCCGAATAACTTTCGTGTCAAAATGCCCAAAAAATATATCCGTAGCCCGATTCTCCTCGATGCGGAGAATGAGAAAACCGTAATCGTTTCTACGACGATTACCCGATGGCGAAAGTATTCGCGGATGGAGAAAATCGCCAGGTACGTTCAAAACACCGAAAAGCGCGTTACCGTTTCCTATCGCGTCCAGAAGGAGAAGAAGGATCGATAGGTCGATCGATGAGTGATGGGTTACGCGCATGTCCCGTCCCTGGTCAAGCGTGTCGTCCCTGGCGGTGGCGACAATTACGTCAGCGCGCGTAACTATTTCCCGAATTCTGATAAATGCGAGGCCCTTTGATTGACAGGGCCATCGCGTGGCGCCGCGACCGGCAGAGCGCGAACCCCGACCCACTGATCGCGTTGCCGGTGCAAAATTGCGTCATTCCCCAACACACACTGACCGATGATGTGGCCCAGTGTCTGGCTGCAGATTGCAGCGACGGCAGATTATTTGGGCGTTGGCTGTTGTTCGGCCTAAGACCACCCTCGTCCCGACGGTGTTTGTGCGCATTCGCAGCGCATCCAGGAACCGTGATGACTTTAGAAGCTTAGGGTTTCCAAGCCAGCAGTTTCCGTATTTATCTCCTTTGAAGTCGTCGACGCCTTGTCCCTGTGATCGGAGGCTCTACCAAGCTTCCCTTTCTCGCTCTTCCGTTTGGACTTTCACTCGTTCGTAGTCGGCCTTGTTTGCCGGCTCGGCCGTCCGAATGACCTCCGCACTACGCTCGATACGTCTCTGGAATTTGCTATTCCCGTGTATTTCTCAGAGGATGTGATCCTCGAAGTTGGCCGTTGTTATGCGGTTTTTGATAGTTAGTAATTGCACGGCTCTAGCGATCCGTATCAGGCCCAGCACTCCGTCCCTCTTTGGCGTGTAACAGAAGCCTTTGGCCGTAGACTGCCGAAGCTTCAGGATTTCTTTGATCTGGACTCTGATGTCACTGTCCAGAACCTCGAGTACGCCGGCCGCTGGTGGACTTGCGGTCAGTTCGTACATAAAGTGCGGTAAGACATACGTTGTAATTATGTCCACTTTTTGATGCGGCTTAAGACTGAGGCTTCGCACATTTCTGATCGCCTCCGCTGTCTTTGGGATCTCTTTGCCTTTTTGCAGCCCTGTCCATGGGCCAAAGCGTGTGCCCAGATACTTGAACATTTCGTCCGCTTGTAACTCGGGAATTTCTCGCCCCGTATTGTCAACTTTGGGTTTCTTGCGAACCAAGTTCTGTTGCCGAAAATGATCTCAAACGCTGAGCAATTTGGTGTCGAGAGGCTCATTCCCAGCATGTCTAGGTAGTTGTCCAATTTGTCAACTTTTGCCTGAGCAGCCTCTTTGCCTCTGCCTATGATGATCACATCGTCGGCGAAGGCGAGAATTGCGAGGTTGGAGTTGCCTATACTCACTCCGTTTCCCTTTCGGTCAATGCAGTCGATTATTGGATCCATGATTAAATTAAAAAGCATGGGCGAGAGAGGATCGACCTGCTTTACGCCTCTTTGTAATCCAATTCCGATATTCAATCCTTCTGGCCCTATTATTGAGGTGACGCAGTCGATGTACATCCCGCAGATCAAACCGATGATGTGGCTTGGCACTCCTTTTCTTTCTAGTGCGGGTTCGATTGCGCAGTGTGGCGGTGTGTCGAATGCTTCTTACACATCTGCGACCATTACCACTCTTCCACTGACCTGATTGTTTCCTCCAGTATCGGGGTATTTGATCTGCATCCATCTTTGGCCGTAAAACCTTTTTGCCTGATGGACTGCTTAACAAAACCCCTCAACCGTTGGTCAATTAGGCCTGTGTATGTCCTCCGAAACTGTGATCCGACCGTTATGGGCCTCCAGTTTTTGATGTCCCTTTGGTCCTTCCCGTCTTTCAGAATCAGGGTGGTCCGATTTTTGATCCACTCCTTGGGAACGATAGCGTGACGGATCAGAATATTGTAGAGAGCAGTGAGGAGCTTTGCCACTCCTTTAGGCGTGATGTGGCTTTTCTTTACTCCGTCCAGGCCTGCTGCCGACTTGCTCTTAATTCGGCAGATCCTGGACTTGACTTCTTCCACCTTGACTGGCGGGAACACCTCACTTATCAAACGCTTTGCGTCATGATTTTCATTTTGTGTGAGCTCGACCGGTGTTGGGCCGACTGCCCCCCGTAGCTGGTGGTATAGTTCTCGTATTTCTTCTGCTGGGGGACGATCTTTTCTTACGTCTGCAAACGAAAAATCCCCTGACAGGGTGATTTCCACTAATATTTTTGGGCATTTTTGGTAGAGCTCTTAGCAGCGGGCATGACGAAATTTTCGGCGCTGATTCGCCGTTGCCTCTCTGCGATTTTGCCTTCCTGCTCTTCCTTGCCCATTCTTTCTGTTCGCCCTACGGCCGTTATCGATGGGCTGTCTTTTGTCTCTCATTAGGACTGAGCATAATTCTTCTACGAAGGCATCTAAGTGCTGTTCGATCAGTAGCGGTGTTGCTTTGTGAGCCAGCCAGGTTTCTTTCAATCTTGTTAGGGTCGCTCGATATTTATTGTTTACGCTTAGATCAATGGAGAGTATGTGATCGTCCATTGTCTTTTCCCTTGCGTCCTGGCTGGGGTCTGCCTCTTCCCGTGCCCTGTTGTGAAGAGGAAAGCTCTGGTGTTATTGAGCTTCTTCCGCGTCGTAAAACACTTCATCATCTGCGTTCGTTTCGCTACTCGAGATTTCTCCCAACTCCAGTTCCGATTCGGGTTCCGGCTCATTTCGTGGGATGCGCCTTCTTTTTTCCCCCGATTTGCCTATATGTTTTGTTTGGCAAATATGCCTGAATTTCCACGTTTGGATACCGGCAATTTCGTAACCTCCTGTCCAGCGTTGTTAAGAGTGAGGTTTCTTCCTCTGTCCATGTCTTGGCCGACCTGCCACCTGCGCCACGCGGCCTGTTTGCCTCTTCCTCTCTTGCTCTATTTCTAGCTCCCGGGTGCTCGTGCCTCTCATGCTGAGATAGCCCGATCTTGGTGTTGAAAGACCTTTCGCAATGTGCACGTTGGTGTTGGCCTGCGGCCGCTGGGGGTGGTGGTCCACCACATTTCGGCCTGTGACAGTCCCAACAGTGCTTTGTCGGGCACTCCCTTCCACAAGAGTTACAGACAAAGACCACTATCGTTCTGGGGTGGTCCTTTTTAATGTGGTTGTCTAAGTCTCTCACGTTCATGATGTTGTGCCCGTGCAAATCGTCACGTGGGGGCGAGTTTGCAAGGACGAATAGTTCGGGATATTGCCAAGGTTGAGTAAATCTCCAACTCAATACTGTCGGTTTTAACTAATAGGTTTATTGTAGGATAGTTTATTACAATCGAGATAGTTGCCTCGAGACCAATGATTATTGTGAATTCTGATCGCAGAGTGATCCTCTAAGTGTCGGATCGCAGACTGATCCGTTAAAATGTTGCTTTCCTTTTTATATTGTTAACTATTGGGGTTAAC
>JBAJMU010000037.1:25202-36125 GCA_037952995.1 Hyposoter didymator
ATGTTGTGCCCGTGCAAATCGTCACGTGGGGGCGAGTTTGCAAGGACGAATAGTTCGGGATATTGCCAAGGTTGAGTAAATCTCCAACTCAATACTGTCGGTTTTAACTAATAGGTTTATTGTAGGATAGTTTATTACAATCGAGATAGTTGCCTCGAGACCAATGATTATTGTGAATTCTGATCGCAGAGTGATCCTCTAAGTGTCGGATCGCAGACTGATCCGTTAAAATGTTGCTTTCCTTTTTATATTGTTAACTATTGGGGTTAACCATGGTGGTGGAAATTATTGGGGTTAAAATAATGGTGGTGGAAGTTATTGGTCAATCGATCGTTCCGGTAATTTGGTATTGTCAAAGTAGGGCGATCGATTGCGAAAATGTGATCGTCAGCATTTTGTGTGATTTTGTTCGATACTCGAGCGAGGTTTGTTCCCCTTTAGTGAGGAATGTGATGATTCGCGATTGCGAGGTCGATAGCCTGTTTGCTTGATGCTGACGATCGTTTTGTAATTTCTTGGAATTTGGTTGCGCTCTGGGCACAACAATGAAACTTCTTTGTCTGCCTCTTCTGGTGCACTCAGCACAGTCTGTGTTAGCCGGGTCTATAGGCACTTGTATTTTTAGTGCATTTCCCAAATCGTTATCCAAATTCTCGCCAAGTTTCGTCATCGCTGGTTCCCTCATATACGGATGGATCCGCTCCTGGAAGATCGGAACCTTGGCTCCCGGGGCCGAGGCTTCTTTCATTTGTTGCCATTTGTCCTTTAAATTTTTGGTTCTGTGCTTATACGGTATCGGTAGTAAGAAGAACGTTTGCCTGGGCTAGCCAGTTCGTTATGGATGATACCTACGCTCATGGCGTGGGGGAGTTATGGTGAAGAGACCGGGGGACGCTCCGTTATGGACCGAGCCCCCATAACCAGGTGTTGGACCAAGCGCGCCAAGCGCAGCAAACGCTCAAGCCCTCCACCCTTCAGCCTGCAAGCGCGAAGCATTCACACAGTCCGAAGCCGCCAAGTGCAGTCCCGCTAGCCAACCCCGGGTGATATCGGGGCCTCCTCAGGAAATCCTAATCGGGCACCACCCAGGGCTGGTATCGGAACACACTTCACTCGACAGCTCGGACTTTCTTGTACGAACGCTTTGGCGCTTGCGGCAATGGCCCACAAGGGGTGACGCGAACCACAACTCCCCACCGTCTTGATGTAAGGCTCACTACACCATTGTTGAGGACTGGTAGTAATCAATACACGGCAGCAAGCCGCCGTGCAATTCAACTAGGCCTCCAGTCCCCGTGTATTACTGACTACATTAGAGCCGGATTATACTAGGTACAATTGCCGACCCGTGGTCTTGCTGTGGCACAAAAGGTTCTTCGAGAAAGCCTATGTGGCAGGACATTTCTCTACAGATGGGTTCGGATAAGCTCTCCAAGATCAATTAAGAGTTATCGTCCCCAGCTTTGCTCCACTGATTAGACTTTGGAGTAGGGGTCATCACTTCCCTTCCAGTGAACTTGCCGCCTTTCCAGTTAAGGCATAGGCCTTCAAAGGGTCTTGCTCCCCGACACATTCAGTACGGCGTGCTTTTCACGACACACGGACCTCTCCTTGTCCTAACAGTCAACGGAACCGCAGGCGCCTGGTCTTCGTAAAGCCAGCCGACGCCGTCCCTCACCTTCTTTGCCGCTGCCCATGCAGCCCAGACGACGCCTGGTACTACACGAGACCACGACATTTAATGTGAAGGCCTTCTGTCCGAAGACAGATCGACCTGTGCGACCTCGCCTGAACAGGCATACGCTACGGGCTACCATCTACGTTCTAGAGGGGTAAACCATGCTCCGGGACGGGCAATGGAAAAATCCTTTGGCCTTCGCTGGCGTGTTAGCGAAAAGAGCAGTTTGGCTACGCGAAGACGCGTGCGTGCACCACCCCGTAGGATGTTGAGCGGACGCCTCATCGCGCACTCACGGGGAACCTCGGGAAGGCCTGCTCTCGTGTTCCCGCCCGGACACGGCCCAGAAATGACAAGGATCGGGGATAGGCAAGGGAAGGGTCATCGTGTAAGTGTAGTTATCGTGTTGGGTTGTGTGTGTGTGTCTGGAGTGTATTTGTTTGTGTATCCTAACCAAGCTGTTTGCTCGTGTTCGAGCTTGCCTGGATGTCCCGGTAGCCCGCGAATTAGTGCGGGTCCGGTAGTCCGCCACCGGGCGGGTCCGACGTCCCACCCGGCTAGGCTCGCCTCAAGACACACGACCGACGACCACTTCAGATTGAGCTGCGACTCTAAGTATTCCTGCCTATTTTGTGACTCCTGACTGAGCAGCTCCTACCCCTTATCGATTCAGACGCGTCCCCCCTTCCATGTGTTAGTGAGAGCATTCTCTTCTTTTCCCTTCCCACGACTTTACAATCCCGTGACTCTACTTTTCCCTTCAAAGTCTTATAGGCGCGACACTTACCTTGTCCTATTCTTATTCGACGAGACCACGACAGTATAACCCGAGGGCTAGATCAGGGGCGAGAGGTAGCTAAATCTGGAGAACTCTTCACCATCCCTCGCCTAAGCTCCGTTGACTGGCCATTGTACAACGGGATCGATAATCGAACCATCAAATGTGCAAAGTTACTCGACCCTCCGAAGCGAGACTACAGCTCCATCAGTTTACTCGTGTCTCACTCCTTGACTCTGCTAAAGCGGGAACGTCAGCTCCCGAACGGGTAAACGGCCACAGCTCTTATTGTGAAGAGAGTCATAGTCACTGCCGCCGTTTACCCGCGCTTGCTTGACTTTGAAAAAAATTGGCATTTTTCGACGCGCATTGCTTGACTTTGAAGAAATAAAATAATTTTCGACGCGCATTGCTTGACTTGTCAAAAAAAAAAAAATCGCTGCGAAAAAATCAAGTTTTTGTTCTATATTAGAAAAGGAGAATTTATTGACATGGAATGATGGGGGCACGATGCTGATTTCTTTCCCTGGAAATAGACTGTGGAGCTCAATTGAAGCCCAGAATCATGTCTCTATCGCAATTTTTCGTCGAGATATGATTTTTTGCTCATTGGCATGATTTTTGCTTGAAAATGACGATTTTTCGACAATTTTCAAAGGAAAATTACTCTTCTCCGAATAAAAATTGTATGAATTATGATTTTTTTTGCAGCCCATCAGTTTAATACGCCGAAACGGAGAGTAAACACGTGCCAAAGTCTCAATTAATGGCGAGAATTCAGTTTTCGACTTTTGACCACGAGTTGGAAAAAATCAAAGCTTTAACTTCAATTTGTCACGAAGCATTTTCTTCTTGGCTTCTTGAGAATAAAATGCTGATTTTTCCCCTGCAAATAGACTCTGTGGAGCTCAGTTTGAGCCCAGAATCAAGTCGCTATCTCAATTTTTCGTCGAGATATGATTTTTTGCTCATTATCATGATTTTTGCTTGAAAATGGCGATTTTTCGACAATTTTCAAACGAACAAACTGAAGCTTGATGCGTCCCCTTCAAAACGCCGCTTGGCGATTGGAATATCTTCATTTTTGACAGAAATATCTACCTTTTAGTGCGGCAAAAAATATTGTATCTAAACTTTTGAGCGACAGCAGTGTATATATAAAAATGATTTGCAATATCATATATTTTTATTGATAGGTTGTGTGACGGTTTAGTCACCGATATGCGAAAAAGGGAAAAAGGGAAAAATAAGATGAGACACAAGGTCGATTGAAAATCAAAAGAAAATACTGTTTCATTTAATCTCCAAGAAACCAGAAAACCGTGCTTGGGCGCCAGCTGGTTTTGCGGTCCAGCAACCGTAACACAAAAAAAACTAATTCGACGAGCAAAAGACTCGGTGATCCCAGGGACAGAAGGTCCCTGAATGATATGGCGTCTTATTTATACTGGCGACGACCAATTAACGAAATCGCGAGAACCACAACGCTCGCGGACTTTATTAACGAAAAATGCTGCAAATTAAAATTTGCAAATGGCTTCCTCATGGAGGAAGCTTTGAGCATCGTGCATCTTGAGCAATTTGAGGAAACCATTTGCAAATTTCAATCTGCAGCATTCTTCTACGTTCTTGTATTTGCATTTAAATTCAATAATTCCGACAAGTTTGCTCGAAAGTACAGAGGGAGTACTGACATATACATAATATCTTACAAGATTTCGATATTTTTCGAAAAACCAAGATTTTTGTGAAATTCGAAAACCCATAAAATTTAAACCGTTCAACCGATTATTTCCAAATTCAATACCAACTTTCCTACGAAGATACTCTATTTATAAAAAAAAAAAAATTAATCATAAATCTTAAAATTTGCGGAAGTTAGAGCGCCGACACCATTTTTTTTGAAATTTCCAAATGCCGTAGAGTTCGTATTTTTTTAGCTGTTCTGACAAAATTGTCCGTGAACGAGGAGCTGGTCTGGATTAATATATGTGCAAAACGGGAGCCATGTAGCTCTCACCGTTCTCGAGTTACAAACGTTTGAATTTTGCAGTGCCAGAACACACACACACACACACACACACACACACACACACACACACACACACACACACACACACACACACACACACACACACACACACACACACACACACACACACACACACACACACACACACACACACACACACACACACACACACACACACACACACACACACACACACACACACACACACACACACACACACACACACACACACACACACACACACACACACACACACACACACACACACACACACACACACACACACACACACACACACACACACACACACACACACACACACACACACACACACACACACACACACACACACACACACACACACACACACACACACACACACACACACACACACACACACACACACACACACACACACACACACACACACACACACACACACACACACACACACACACACACACANGGCTCGTGCGATGGCACGTCCGTGGACGTGTCACCTAGTAGATTCACATTGTTTTGAGCCTTTCGACTCACGAGACTCCTAGTGATATCGTTGCCTCCTTTGACTAGAAAGGATACGGCCTTAGAGGCGTTCAGGCATAATCCCACGGATGGTAGCTTCGCACCACCGGCCGCTCGACCGAGTGCGTGAACCAAATGTCCGAACCTGCGGTTCCTCTCGTACTGAGCAGGATTACTATCGCAACGACGAGTCATCAGTAGGGTAAAACTAACCTGTCTCACGACGGTCTAAACCCAGCTCACGTTCCCTGCTGGCAGGTGAACAGTCCGACGCTTGGCGAATTTTGCTTCGAAACGATAGGAAGAGCCGACATTGAAAGATCAAAAAGCAACGTCGCTATGAACGCTTGGCTGCCCCAAGCCAGTTATCCCCGTGATAACTTTTCTGAGACCTCTTGCTGAAAACTCTTCAAGCCAAAAGGATCGATAGGCCGTGCTTTCGCAGTCTCTATGCGTACTGAACATCGAGATCAAGCCAGCTTTTGCACTTTTGCTCTACGCGAGGTTTCTGTCCTCGCTGAGCTGGCCTTAGGACACCTGCGTTATTCTTTGACAGATGTACCTCCCCAGTCAAACTCCCCGCCTGACAGTTTCCTCGAATCGGATCACGCGGGAGTATGATCGGCGATCGGTCTAAGCCTCACATCACTCTTACACGCTCGGCTCTAGAACACCGTGACAGCCAGGGACAAAGTCCGAGGCGCACGCGCTCAGCCTAACCAAGTAAGTAAAGAAACAATTAAAGTAGTGGTATTTCACCGGCGATGTTGCCAGCTCCCACTTATGCTACACCTCTTAAGTCTCCTTACACTGCCAGACTAGAGTCAAGCTCATCAGGGTCTTCTTTCCCTGCTAATTTTTCCAAGCTTGTTCCCTTGGCAGTGGTTTCGCTAGAAAGTAGATAGGGACACTTTATCACCCAATTGTGTTTAACGTGCCGTCTCCGCCTCTCGGCATACGACACGGCACTCATGTGCGAGGGGCAGAGATCACGCCCTGCCAGCGCACCGCCCCGGCCCGTTGCACGTGTATGACGCACCGAGCTCGGACCGAGGCGGCTACCACACCCCACCCGGTGACTTAGTCCGGACGGGCCCCTTGGTAAGGGGGGAGCACTTTCCAAACTCCCTACGGTCTATGCAGGGCCGCACCCGAGTCGAGGTGTTGCGCAAGTCACACGTCGATAAACCACTGCCCACGGGAGTCCATCCTCAATGGCCGGGGGGCGATGACAAAGGCTATCGCGGTACAAGTATTCGCCACTGGTCTGACGTTCGTGGGTCAATTTGGCCTACTTCGGTGTAGGCTCTAAGCCAGCCTTGGTACCGATCGGTCCGGGTACGCGGGTACGCCAAACCCGAAAGGGCCGGGACCATCGACCTGCTGCACCCTCCCCTGCGTTCCGCCCGCGACTAACTATGCGACGGCGGCCTGGGCCCTCTGATCGAAGGCCCAGCCCGCGAAGCTCCTAAGGGCCTGGAAGCTCTCGGGGGAGGCGACTACCCCTCGAAGCTCCCAGGTCCCGTCCACGCCCAACTGAACCCCCATAGCTGCCGGGTCTCGACGCTCCACGTACAACCGGCAGTCATGCAGGACGTGCGGGAAAGTCTCCTCGGCCTCTCCGCACCCGCACATCGGGGTCACCGAAACAGTCCTCCGATAGAGGTACTCGTTCAGCGAACCACGCCCAGTCAGAACGTAACCCGTGCACAGACCGAAGCAACTCCTCCTCAGAAACTTCGCCGCTCCGCTGGGCTGAGGGACGAACAAGCGAGTGGTCTCGCCCTTCTGGCAAACTCGCCAGCGCTCGTCCCATTCAGCCCAGACGGCTTCGCGCGCCCGATATTCGCCCTCGGCCAACTCCTCGCCATGAACCCGGGGAAGTCCCCACGAGACGGGCTGGCCCTTTCGGAGGTAATAACCTGCCTCCAGAGCCTTCGCCTCCAAGTCCCATGGGGGCTCCCGCATGAGCACTGTCATCGCCTCCGTCGAAACGGTCCGGCAGACGAACAGATCCCTGCGGGCAGCCTCGCACGACATCCAGCTCAACCACACTGAATCGGGGAACCATGACAAGGCTTATCGGTCGGTACGACCCAGCCTCGTTGGGCGGCTTCCTGGGACCTTTCATTATGGCTACGACGCGAGCTCTTTTCCCCTTGGGTGGGAACACCCCAGCTTCCAAGCAGCCGTTGTACATGCCAGTACCAGGTCGGGCGCAAACCTGACGAGCGCCCCCGTCATGGGGACGGTTATCCCGTCAGGCCCGGGCGCGCTGCCCGCCCTCATCTTCCTGAGGGTGCGCTTCACCTCCTCGAGGGAGATCGGAGCCGGGGGATCGGGTGCCGGATTGTCTGCCTCCTCCAGGGGCTCCCGTTCTGGGAGCCGCGGGAAGAAGCGCCCCAATAGCGCCCTGGCGCTCGCCTCCCAAAAGGTTAAGAGCTCTCCCCCGACCTTTACGCTACCAATGTCAACAGGGCCCCGCCGGCCTCGGAAGATCCGATAAATGTCTCCCCAGGGGTCAGCATTTCCAGGCAAACAAAGGCGCGCCAGTCTCCCTCCTTCTTCTCGAGGACCACGTGATGGTAGCTCCGGTACAGCTCACGGTAAGCACCCCGGAGCACCTCCTGGTCCTCCGTGGGCGCCTCGCGCCTCCTTGCCCGCTGGAGTGCCGCCCTGGCCCGTCTGGCGAGTCGCCTCGCTTGGGTCGGTTCGCGGCACCACCAGCGGGACCTCCTCCGCGGTGCTGTGCCTGCCGCCTGCAGCCGGGCGTCGTTCACTCCCTGGAGGAGAGCGGTGACTGTCCTGGTGAAGGCAGCGGGCCCGTCCCTCGCCAACGCGTCGCGGTCGATGCCTTGCGCCTCCTGCGCAAGGGCACCGCCGAAGGCCGCCCAATCGACGCCGACGGTCCGCCACCTGCGAACAAGCAGCGGAAGGTCAGCATCTCCATCAATCGGGGAAAGGGTCACACAAATTGAATTGTAGTCCGAGTGCACCAGTTCCGGCAGGATTTCTCACCGGGCCCGGTACACTCGCACAAGACCCTTCCCCAGCGTGACGTCGATGTCCGACCTACCCGTGGGTCCGTCGAACGTCCAATGCGTGGACGGCCCCAAGTCGCAAGCGACTATGAAAGCCTCGAACTCGCCGCCCCTGACCTCATTGGCGTGGCCCCGGAGGCGGTTCTTGGAGTGCCACAGGCGGGACACGGCGTTTGCATCCATGCCTGCCAGCACGGGCGCCCCTCGCAGCTCTGAGAACACCCACTGGAGGTATTCAAAGTAGCCGTCGAGGGGCATCCCGTGCCGGCAGTACACGGAGCATGGGTACAAAGTACGAAAAACCGCGTACCCACACCGTAGCACCCCCTTCACCGCCAGAGACCGAGACGACCGTCGCGTCGATCGTCGCGTCGGTGAGCACCACCGCGGACTTGCCGTCACCGCTCTGGAAGACGCGCATGCAGGTCGGGATGCTTGCAACGACAACGCTTGCCCGCACGTAAGGCTCCTGCAGGAGGGCAGCGCCGCAGCGACCCTCGGTGAGCGCCTGGCTGACCTCGGCCATCACTCCCCGGGATCGCTGGCAGTTAAACCGGAGGACTCGGAGCCCATTCTGCTCCTGGTCCTCGTGGCCTCCCGGCCGCGGCGACGGCACCCACTCGGGGAGGCCGCTCAGGCATCACTGGGGCCTGCTGCAGGCGTCAGGGCTGATAAGGCCCCAGGCGCTGACTCCTTCGCAGCCTTCCCCTCGTCAGACCTCGATGGAGCCCCAGGCTCCACCTCCATCACCTTTTTCCGCCACAGCGGCCTCTTGCCACCTCTCCCGGGCTGCGACATTTATCCGCTCTTCCACCGCCGCAGCCCTCTCCTGCTCGAGCGAATCCCGGTGGAAGGGGCACGCCGCACCCATCGCCCCGTGGGTGGCACTTAAGCCAGCTCCCCCGCAGTTGACACAGCAGGGAGGCTGGTCCTTGACCGGGCAGACCGCCGCGAGGTGGCCGTCTCCGGCGCACCACCCACACGTCACGGTCGGCTTCCGGCAGGACCGCGACGCGTGGCCATAGCCGAGGCACCGGAGACAGCAGTCCACCTCGACATAATCCCGTATGACGCAGGACGTCCATCCGAGGTAGACGCGGCCCTTACCCACCAAGGCTCTCGCTACCTCCGGCGTGGCCTCGAGCACCCAGTCGATACCTCAAGACCCCGCATACTTCCCTTCGAACTTCCGCGCCACCCGAATGGCGGCGCGGAAAACTCCTTCTCCCATCTGGGGGAGGGCCTGACGACGGAGGGCGGCCATAATCGTCGCCTCCGTCTCCTCTTTCGGCACCGCGAAGATCCCGACGCTCATTCTCGGGACCTCCGGTGCCGTGAAGCTCAGACCACGCCCCCGAATCGCCTCACTCGTCCGGAAGAAGTCGAGGTCCCCGGCCGTTCTTGTTTCGACCAGGACCCCGCCATCAACCGTCCTCACCGCCTTCACACAGATTGAGGCCTGTCCGGGGTTGACGAGCGTCTGTAGACGCTCTTTGACCTCGGCAGGCCTCATATTTCCCTCCGCGAGGACCGCGTGCTGCGGCCCACGCTGTGCCCTTGGACCAGAGCGGCGTACAGGGGGAACGACCCCTGCCGGCAGCGGCCAAGGCCCGGTTTTAGTGGAGGACCCCGTGCCCACGATCCGGGCCCATGATGCTGTGGACGACACCGTGCCCGCAGGCGCCCTAGCGGAGGACTCCGTACCCGCTGCGGAGGACCCCGTACCCGCAGGCGCCACACCGACGGCCGCTGCAAACGTTGCTGGCCGTCCTGATCCAATGGGGGCCACGGGGGGCGGTATGGACCCGACTCTCCCCGCGGATCCACCCAGCTGCTGCAGGACGAGCTCATGCGAGGACCGGAGTCCCGCACACTCGCCCGACAACCACTCAAACCTCCCCGTCGCAGCGACAAGGAGGGACAACAGACCCGCTACCCGCTCCTCGATGTAAGTGGCCATCGATTTCGTTACTTTGTTGGCCGGGTCCAGCATCCCAGCCCTTACCTCCCCCCGCGAGCTGCTCAGCCCGTGCCACAAGCTCCGTGACGCCAAGTCGACGCGGGAGGCCCCTCCCACCGAATGCGGTGGGTGAAACCACCACGCCAACCGTCGGCCGAGCCGGAGCAGGGGCACCGGAGCTCTTCCCCACCGCTGACTTCTGTGCCAGCGCCGTGATAACGACGCGGGCTGACTCGGCCCGCTTCCTCACCGCCTTTTTACGGTGAGCCCTCTATGCAGCGACCGCCCATCCCTCATCAGCGGTGGCCGATGGCGTCAGCACTGCCGCTGACGTGACCGCGTCAGTGTCCTCACTGCACGGAATGGCATCGTCGGACGATAGCTCCGGTCCTGATGACCAAGCAGACCCCCCAGCGTCCTTCTTATTTCTCCTCTTCTTCTCGGGGGGGACTCTTCGTGGACTTAGGCCCCGGGCGCCCCGACACAGCGGATGCATTGGTTGACGTGGAATGAGAGTTTCCCCCTGAATCCCCTGACGTCAAAGGAGCCCTCCGCTTCACCCCGGGTAAACCTGGAGGAGCCATGGTGGTTCCTGTTTCCACCCCCGCGCCCGCTGCCCTTGCAGCCTCCGGAGCCGCGGTGCCTGCTCTGGCTACCATCTCCTCAACCGTCGATGTTCGGGTCGTGGGTAACCCGTTGTCCTTTGGCACCTTTGTTGCTTTATTTGACTCGGACATAATCATTTAAAGGGGGCTTTTACCGAGGATCCCCAGCTCTTTCTCCCAACGACACCCTTCCCACCCCATACAGGGACGCCGTCCTCGGCCGGGACCAGCCGGACCAGAGGCGCCGTCCCGAGCTCCCCTCCCCTGAACCCGCCCGACCACCCCGACCCACCCTCCGACCGCC
>JBAJMU010000374.1:0-10660 GCA_037952995.1 Hyposoter didymator
TAATAGTTGGCGTTCTTTTTTTACTTTTTGAGAGTATCTTATTACTTAACTCTTCTTAAGATGGACTTGCCAGCCAAAGCATGGCTAACCAATGACCTCTAAAAAAAAAAAAAGTGGGGAAAATTTCAAGTGACATACCTTCTAAACTAAACTTGTTGATCCAAAGATCCACCGTTTTCCGATTACACCCAATAATCGCTCGGATTTCATCTCGAGGACAGCCTGACTGATATAGGCCGACAATGCGTCCTCGAGTCCCTGCACCGTAATTTGCAAACAAATTGCGTCCCTCTATATTCTCTTCCGCCATATTTACTGTCACGTTGAAGATAGAATTGAATATAGACACGAATAAAAGACAACGAATTCATACTACGCTGTGGTTTAAAAAATCATGGATAACTGTGTCTCCACAATAATAACTGGGGTCGACATCCAATTCACTTGGTTGTTTGTTCCAATACAGTTGATTTACTTGCTAAACGATGGTCAAAAACGCAAATTCTGAATACATTTTCGATTAAACCAAGACCGACGAATCAAGTTGCAATGGATATTGCATTGGGCAATAATCAGTCGGAGCAATTGGACCTTTACATCTGTTGCGTTGGCGTCGAATGAAAAAATAGTGAATTCAATATTTTGTGCGTGTCTATTGAAAATTCGAATGTGTCGACATGGAGTGAGAGGTGAACTGGGATCGAATTAAGTTTCATCGTTCTCTAGATGAATCCAATTGTGGAAGCACGTCGATCGGGTCTGGAACATGATTACTCCAAAGAAACCAGCGACCCCAAGGTTGGATTGATGAGTTTTTTGATCAAAGTTCACTCGTTTCATCGATTCAACCGGTCTACGAGCTTTGGAGCAATGACATTATTCGCGATGACCTTAGCCAGGTGATTCCATCAATTAGTGCAGACATTCTGGACGGAGAACAGCCCGAGTAGCTGCGAGATACCATCATCCATCCTGGATTCATCTGGATAAGCAGGAAAAGTGCTTTCTCGCTCGTTTCTATTGGAAATGAGTGCTAATCTGTTATCGAGTGGCATTCTTTCAATCTCCAGATGAATCCAATTGGGAAAGCTAGTGGACCAGGTTCGAAACGTGGTTACTTTGTGGAAACCATCAACCCCAAGGTTGGATTGATGAGTTTTTTGATCAAAGTTCACTCGTTTCATCGATTAAACCGGTCTACGAGCTTTGGAGCAATGACATTATTCGCGATGACCTTAGCCAGGTGATTCCATCAATTAGTGCAGACATTCTGGACGGAGAACAGCCCGAGTAGCTGCGAGATACCATCATCCATCCTGGATTCATCTGGATAAGCAGGAAAAGTGCTTTCTCGCTCGTTTCTATTGGAAATGAGTGCTAATTTGTTATCGAGTGGAGTTCCATCGATCTCCAGATGAATCCAATTGGAAAAGCTGGTGGACCAGGTTCGAAACGTGGTTACTTTGTGGAAACCATCAACCCCAAGGTTGGATTGATGAGTTTTTTGGTCAAAGTTCACTCGTTTCATTGATTAAACCGGTCTACGAGCTTTGAAACAATGAGATTTTTTGCGATGCGCTGAGCCGGATGATTCCATCAATGGGTGCAGACATTTTCGAAAGATAACAGCCCAAGTAGCTGTAGGGTACCATCATCACCCATCCCGGATTCATCTGGATAAGCAGGAAAAGTGCTTTCCCGTTCGCTTCTATTGGAAATTCGAATATTTAAAAAGGAAATGAGCGGTAATCTGTTATCAAGCGGAGTCCCATCGATGTCCAGATGAATCCAATCGCAGAAGCTGGTGGACCAGGTTCGAAACGTGGTTCCTTCGTAGAAACCATCAACCCCAAGGTTGGTCTGATGAGTTTTTTGTTCAAAGTTCACTCGTTTCATTAATTCAGCCGGTCTACGAGCTATGGAAGGAATGTGATTTTTTGCGATGATCTAAGTCAAATGATTCCACCACTGAGCCTTGCCACTTTAAAAAGAATACAGTTTAAGTAGCTGCGAGATCCCATCATTTATTTTGGATGCATCCGGACAATCATTAATTCAATAGCTCCTTTTTCTTTGATCGAGAATTGCGATAGCTCGGAGAGGATGTCGTTTAATTTGGTATCGAAGTGGTGTTTTATTCATTAAAATCATTTAGAAATTTCAGAATTCTCATTTAATTTTTATTTTTCATTTTCATCTGTTATTCATAACATTGCAATTAATAAATAATCCATTGTCCGATAGAGCATCACATTCTCGTAACTTTTCTTCATCCCACATAACCCATTGTTCCAATTTCAATCTGCCGAACGCTGTGTCAGCCTGCCGCGGTCACCTCATTTCGGCGCTGTCATGTATTCGCTAGGTTAACAATTTGGTGGTTAAGAATCACGCTTGACACATGAGTCTGAAACTCCTCCGAACTTCAAGCAACTTCGACAAGTGACGATACACTGTCGGTAAAATCGCTAGATTTTGGTTTGACCAGGCATTAATGAATAGTAGTGTTGAGTGACTGTCTGAGTGACGGACTGACTAAGTGACTGACTGACGGAGAGACTGACTGACTGAGTGACTGACTTATTGAGTGACTGGTTCTTTGAGTGACCGACTGACTGAGTGACTAAGTGACTGACTGAGTGACGGACTGACTAAGTGACTGACTGACTGACTTATTGAGTGACTGAGTGACTGACTGAGTGACTGACCAAGTGACTGACTTATTGAGTAACCAATTGACTGAGTGACTGAGTGGCTGACTCACTTGGTGACCGACTGATTGAGTGACTGACTTATTGAGTTACCGACTGACGGAGTGACTGACTTATTGAGTGACCGACTGACTGAGTGACTGTTTTATTGAGTGACTGATTGACTGAGTGACTGAGTAACCGAGTGACTGACCTAGCGATTTGACTTATTGAGTGACTGAGTGACTGAGTGACTGGCTGACAGACTGACTAAGTAACTGAGTGACCGACTGAATGACTGACTGACTGAGTGACTAGGTGACTGAGTGAATGACCGACTGAGTGACTGACTTATTGAGTGCCTGACTGACTGACTTATTAAGTGACTGATTGAGTGACTGACTTGTTAACTGACTGACTTATTAAATGATCGATTGACTGAGTGACTGAGTGACTGAGTGACTAACTTCTCGAGTGACCGACTGACTGAGTGACTGACTGATCGAGTGACCGGCTGACTGAATAACTGACTTATTGAGTGACTGGTTCATTGAGCGACCGACTGACTGAGTGACTAAGTTACTGACTCAGTGACTGACTGAGTGACTGAGTGACTGACTGAGTGACTGACCGACTGCACGACTGACTGACCAACTAACTGAGTGACTGGTTCATTGTCCATTGAGCGACCGACTGACTGACTGACTCAGTCACTGACTGAGTGACTGACTGAGTGACCGACTGACTGACCGACCGACTGAGTGACTGATTTATTGAGTGACCGACTGACTGAGTGACTGAATTATTGAGTGACCGATTAACTGAGTGACTGAGTGACCGAATGCGTGACTGACTGACTGAGTGACTGACTTATTGACTGACTGAGTGACTGACTTATTGAGTGACCGACTGAGTGATTGACTTATCGAGTGACCGACTGACTGCGTGACTGACTTATTGAGTGACCGATTGATTGAGTGACTGAGTGACCGACTGAGTGACTGACTTATCGAGTGACCGACTGACTGCGTGACTGACTTATTGAGTGACAGATTGACTGAGTGACTGAGTGACCGACTGACTGAATGACTGAGTGACTGACTGACTGTCTGAGTGACTGAGTGACCGACTGAGTGACTGACTTATTGAGTGACCGACTGACTGAGTGACCGACTTATTAAGTGACCGACTGACTGAGTGACTAACTGAGTAACTGATTTATTGCGTGACCGACTGACTGACCGACTGAGTGACTGACTGACTGACTCATTGAGTGACCGAGTGACCGACTAACTGATTAACTGACTGAGTGAGAGTGACTGACTGACTGAGTGATTGAGTGACTGAGTGACTGATTGACTGAGTGACTGACTGAGTGACTGAGTGGCTGATTGATTCGATATTAGAAAATACAAAATTTTGAAACAGAATTCTTCACCCACGATATAGGACCTGTACAGTCATTAAATCAAGATTTGATAACGAAAATCTTCAAGGAATCGTGTAATCGATTATTTGCTAGTCACTTTTGCATAATAGAAATGAAAAAATGAATACTTGGGGCAATAACTTCCGGTGCTTCTTCCAATTGAACCTCGTCCTCGGGATTGTCAACCGATAGGCGCATAATAGCTTGACTAATGTGGCCTTTCAGCTGTTGTGCCCGTGCAAATCATCTCGTGGGGACGAGTTTGATTGGGACTGATTTATTCGGGATATTGCCAAGGTTGAGTTAAACTCCAACCCAATACTTTCAGTTTTAAACTACTAAAGTTTATTGTGGATAAAGTTCGTTTACAATTGAGTATAATTGCCTCAAGACCAATCGGTGTAATTAATGATTTGATATTTCGGTGGCTGATCGCAGAGTGTCTGATTTGGGCGTTGCTTTCCCTTTTTATTAACTAGGGGTTTCCAATAGTTTGTGGAGGTGGTATTAATTGGAGGTGGTAATTAATTGGAGGTGGGCATTCGATCGTCCGATGCCTTGGGGTTATTGTACAGGTAGATAGAGGACGGTCGATGCTGAGTTTGATTGTCAGCGTTTCTGTTATGGCCTCGAAGTTGGAGCAAAGTCCGCTAGACTTGCTGAGGGATGCGCTTTTGAAACGGCGCGTGCACGACATCCTGTTGCTGACGGGATATGATGGGTTTTATGGAATTGGTTGCTATGCGGGCGCAACAATCCTCACGAAGTTGAAGTTTGCAACGTTGGAATGCAACGGAATTCCCTTTTTTATTTGGCAAATCTCAAGATTCTCATCGAATATTTGGTCAAGACAAAAAAACGATAATTTTTTAGCGTTCGTAGAGAAAATGAGTGCGAAAATTGTTCTGGTTTTAAAAATTGAACAAACAATTGATAAAAAAAACGTATTTTTCGTTGGGGCCCAACGTTGCGAACTTCAGGCTCATCAATCCTCCCCCCTTGGGAACACGAAACTTGGTTTCGTCTTTTCTACTTTAGCAACTTAAATTCCGTAAAATTGGTTTTTTGGCTTACAATTTATGTTTACATGTTTTTTTTTTTGTGTAATTGTTACGGGTTTGTGTAATTTTTTACAGAGAATCTGTATTAATTCGTTGCCGTGTCGGTGTATATATGACTTTTAGATCCGTAGCTTGTATTTCATTTTTTGCTTGCGTTGGTGAAATTGTCGTCGGACGCTCGATGTCGGAAATTGTCCGAATGCATCGGGCTTTACAGAATTTTCGAATGATAACGATTATTGCTGAAATTATTAATACAGTTATTGTTATACCGTGAAGGGAATAATTTCCCAAAATGTGAAGGTATGGATCTGACCAAATGTCGAGTTCTTCGTTTAGTTTGTTCTGTAAATTTTCGATTCTTTCGCCAAGTTTGTTGACTTCGAGTGGGTTTGTAATTGTTTTGTTCGGAGGGTTGAGATTTAGATTTAAATGTTCAATGAGTGGTGCTCCGATCTCGAAGGTTAGATTGTGTGGTGGAATGAAGGTTACAGTCTCTAGTTGGGTATTTTCCATTATGGTTGTTAGCTTAAAATCGGCGGCAGTGACGGAACATTTACCGTCCAAAACCAGTATTCCTGTATCGATAATCGTAGTGTACGCAGTTTTCTCATTTTTGCATTTTATCGTGAGAGATTCCGCGTTTGGGGCTACGTAAAGCCATTTTCCGGGTTGTTCTAGTGTTATTATCATAATGTCTTCTAATTTTACTATTCTCGGCGTACAATTACTTTTTTCTGGTTTGCTGCCTAGGTAGACGGATACTTCGCAAGGGACTGATTTTCCTATAGCTTGCGTTGCGTGTTTTGGTTGGCAATAATATTGTTTTTCTAGTCGTTTGCATTCTTTTAAATTTTCTTGTGTTAATGATAGATAGTTTCTGTTTTCGGTATCTACCTTAATGATTTTTTCCTTTGTTTCTAGAAATTGAAATGTGTTGGAATTTGCTCTTACTGGTAACGGATAGACTTTATTTATGCTGAATACTGTATTGTTGATTAAAGGAATTTTTATTACGATAACTGCTCGTGTTCCGCTGCTGTGAGAGCCTAACTCAGATGTTTTTAATATTTCTTGCATATTTCCTGGTGTTAGTTCGGCTGCAAAGCTTAATCCTGAAGGGATACTTGGTAGTGCTTTTGTTAAGTATTCTGTCAGCTGTTTTGGTGAAATAATGTTTGGGTCTATTGTTCCCATTGTAATTCCCACTAAAAAGGATGCTATTCGTCGTACGTCGGTTAATAATGGTACTATTACGAAACCGATCGCGCTTATATCTTCGTCTAGGTTTTCTTTTTGTCTTACTAGGTCTGTTTGCTGGTTAAATGCTTTTTCTATGTTTTTTATTGCTTTATTTAACGTGTCTGTGTTCGTAAGAGCTTCTGCTTTACTGTATTCGAAGAGGTCTGCTGTTGATTTTAGGATTTGTAGATTTTCTTTTAAGAGTTTCTCGTCAGTGGCTTGTCTGTTACTGATTTGCCGTATTTTTTCTTCTATTTTTTGGGCGTCGTCTGCGTCCAAATTTCCCGTTATTGACTTTATTATTGATCCCAAACCGTTTATTAAACCTCTTTTCTTCCTGGGGTTTTCTTTCTTTCTTCCTACGAGGTCATGCATTATTTCTAACTAGCTTCTTAGGGATTTTATCATCGGTTCCAATATTTTTGACAGTGTTTCACATAGGGTGTCGTGTTTTATTTCGTTGCAAAGGTGTTTTAGGGATGTCATGGTGTTTGCTAGGGCGGATTCCCTAAGTCCGATTGGTCCTAGGTCCAATTGGATTGCCAATTTCCAGGTTTCTTTGATGGTTTGTAGGGTTCCTATTTCCTCGTAATAGATTCCAGGGGTGGTTCGTAATTTTTCCACGTGGAATTGGTCCATTGGTGTTGTCAAGGACAGCAAGATCGCATACCTGTAATGGTGTGCTCTATTAGCTTTCTTGAATATTTCGTGAGTAAGTTCTTATCATTTTGTATTTCGCTGTTGCCCTGTGGCGGATTTTGCTGACGCTATATCCGCTTAGGTGCACCTGCACTGGGCTGCGAGTTTGGCTCGCGAATTCATCTGTCTTTTTCTTTATTATGGTAAGAGTCTGGGGTGTCTTTTTCTAAGATCTGTCCTCTCTGTTTGCTAATCTTTTTCTATAAAATCTCGCGCAGTGGTCTTTCGCTTCATTACCACTGTTCTCATCGTCTTGTTACGTCGTTCATCGTCTTCAAGAATAAAGTAAGTATTCAGTATTTCCTTTTTTGTTTATTTTTTGTTTTGTCTTGTTTATTTTGTCGTTAATTAATTAATTAATTTATTTATTTATTTATTTATTTATTTATTTATTTATTTTTATTATTTTGCTTCCTCATAGAGAAAGCTATGTGACGGTAAAATTTTTTTTTTTTCAGTTTTCAATGTCAATGTGCTTAAAACGTCCCAAAACGTCGAAAAATCATATCTACAAAAAATGTCCGGATGTGTGTGTGTGTATGCGTGTGTGTGTGTGTGTGTGTATGTTCTGGCATTGTAAAATTTAAATGTTTATATCTCGAGAACGGTTTGAGCTACATGGCTCCCGTTTTGCACAGATGTTAGTCTAGACCAGCTCTTTTTTTTCAGAATGTCTGGCTTGGGAAAACGCAGCGCTTCCGTCGCTTTTGGGCCGGTGGCCCATTGTTGGACCGGCGGAAAGTTTTATTTTATGGTATGCTATCCTTGTTTTTCTTTACCGAATTTGTTTTATTTTATTTGTTTTTTTTTATCCNTCAGAAAATTCGTCGTACCGCCTATCGCGAACCGATCGGGCAGGTTTGGCTGGCGCCCTTTATTGCTGCTGCCAAGGTCGTGAGGGCCCGGCGTTTGGCGTGCGCGTTGACCCTGGCGCATTTGTGGCGGGAGGACCCGGTTCTCCCGGGAACTGGACGAGTGAACCCGGAGGACGTTCCCGGGGATANGGTCTCCGCCGGCTTTTTGGCATGTCGCCGTTTCCTGGGCCGGTGGACAATGGCTCGTGGGACGAGTGTTGGGAGCTCTTTGGTCCCGACCGTTTCCATCGGGCCCGTCGCAGTTTTTAACTAAATTTTAAATAAATGAATTTATTTAAGAGGTAGTTTTTTAAGTTGTTATTATGTAACAATATACGGGAAAAATTTAATTCTGTGTTTGAAATTTTTATTTTCCTTTTCCTCTTCCTGTCACTTCGCTCAATTTCGGTTATAATTTTTCCTTATCCGTTTTCTTTTTATTTGATTTCTTTTTAGTTTATTTTGCTTTGTTTTATTTCGTTTTATTTTATATCATTTTATTCAATTTTATCGATCAATCAAAGTAGTTTTATTTGCATAACTTGACAAAGTTTTTTACAAATCTTATGAATTACCAACACTATGTACATTTCTTACCTACTTACACTCTTCCTTCATTTCCTTAAGCTTATAATTCTTACAACTAATTGGACTTTTCTCAAATCTACTTTTTTAAACCTCCTCTTTTATTTCTTTATCTGCGCTTCCCCACTCCTTTTATTCCAGACTTCTTCAATTTCCCTCACATATGCGCAGATTTCTTTTAAAACTTTTCCTCCTAACATATTTATCACCTCTCCGATGATCGCTCCTTCCTCAATTCCTTCCATCCACACTTCCACACCTTCCCTTGTTTTTCCATTCACCAACTCTCTACTTTTTTTTACACCTCAGTATATGCTCGAACTTGCTCTTCACAAATTCTGCATTTCCAATCAAACTCTCCTTTCTTCCCTGCTCTCCCTATATTCCCGCATCTTATTCTAGCCCATATCTCTTTATCTCTGCCCTTTACATTCTCCTCTGCCCAATATTTCCACGGCATGCTCTCGTTCTCCACCAAAAATTTATACATGCTATTGTACGTCGACGCCTTTATCTTGTTCTCCTCCTTCTTCAACGTTTCACTCTTCAAATTTTCTAACCCAATTTTTATTCTTGCTTCAATTTCTTTCGCCTCTCTCCTTTCCCAAATCATTCTAATTACATCTTTTATACCCATATCCTTCAAAACCGCTTCTAAATCTTTCCCCCACTTTGATGGCGCATGGTTTACTACCGCCCTTACTTCTTCCAATAAACAAACTGTTGGCCACCGCTTTTCATCCATTCTATACATCTCCCCGATATATCGCAGCGCTCTTTCTCTTATCTGGTACTCCATTGTCGGGACCCCCAACTCCCTTCTCCATATGTACATCGGTGTGGTTCTTTTTACCCCTAACGCCATTTTACAATACCTGCTTTGTATTCTTTCAAAGATTCCTATTTCCCCCAAACCCCAAATTTCCACACCATACATTGCTCCCGCTCTTACTATCGAGTTCAATAAGTGGAGCCTTTCTTCCATCACATCTCTTCCCGCTCTCTTCCACACACCCCACACTGCATTCATAGCCTTTTGCGCCTTTCCTGCCGTCTTTTTTCCGTGCATCCACACTGAATTCTTACAAGTAAACCAATACCCCAGATATTTGAAGTTGTTTACAATTTGCACCTCTTCTCCTTTCAGCTTCCATTTCTCTTCCTTCCTGATCCTTCCACCATTTCTAAATATTATTACTTTCGTTTTTTTTGCATTTATTTCCATCATATTTTCCTCTGCCCAGTCTTCCAAGTCCTTTAAAATACTCTTCAAACCACTTGCAGTCTCTGCAATTGCCGCTACATCATCTGCATATTTTATTGCAAAGATTTTCTCGGTCTCTATGACAACTCCTCCTTCATTTCTCCTTTCCCACTTATCTTCCAAGTCATCTAAATACAGGTCAAATAACACAGCACTTAAAGCACATCCTTGCCTTACTCCTCTTTTCGTACTAAAGCTCTCCGTAATTTTTCCGCCCGCTTGTATCTCCGCTCTTGTTTCTTTATAAATTCCTTTTATTATTTCCAACATCCTTCCGCCAATTCCTTTTTGTTTTAGTTTCATTAACATTCTTTCTCTTTGCACTCTATCGAAAGCCGCCTTAAAATCTATAAAGGCTACATATAGTTTTCCGCCTTTCCTTTTCACAGTCTTATTTCTCACAGCGTTTAGAGTAAATATTTGGTCCCTCGTCCCTCTTCCTTTCCTGAAACCTGCTTGGCTTTCCTTCAATTTACCATTTTTTGCGATCCATCTGCTCAGTCTCACAGTCATCATTTTTGTCAAAATTTTGTATCCCACATTTAGCAACGATATTCCCCTGTTACGTCCTGGCATCTTTTTCTCGTTGTTTGACTCGTAGAATAAATCTGAAACATAAAAAAAAATTAATATTGTAAAAATCGTCTCAATCAAAAATTCAAATTCAACTTTTAAATTCTAGCGATCGTTATAATTATAACAGAAATTCAACGTCTAAATCATAAAAAACATGGTTAAAATAAATTTACGAATTCAAAATTAAAATATTATTTAAATCATTTTTAGGACACCCTGTTAACAATGGATGCTGAGAGAACAGCTGATCAGCTGTTGAG
>JBAJMU010000376.1:278-10633 GCA_037952995.1 Hyposoter didymator
TCGAACGGCTCGCAACGCAATTTCGCAATCAAAATGATAATTAACGATTAAACAAAAGTAGGCAATCACCGCTCGAGCAAAAGGCTTTCCGAGCGGGATGTTAGGCAAACAAAATTCACTCAATCAAACTAACAAAAACTCAAGCGAACGAAGGATCGCGCGGGTTTCTAACAATAGCAAAAATGGGACCAAAATCGATAGAGGCCGACCCGACCAAGTAGCCAACAAAAATTACAACGCAAATCTCAAAAGGGAGAGAGGGTTCGGGGAGACGACGGCAAACAATAAGCCGAAGCTCTCGACCCGTTCCCTCGAATCTCCGTACTAAAAGAAAGATAATTCACCGGGATAACCGCTAATCTTCGTTATCCCGGGACCAAAGAAAATGGCATCGTTGATCGAGTCGACGAGGGAGATAGAAGAGGGAAGGACTTACCGAAAAACTTTCTTCCACAAAGCGCAGATGGACAAGGAAAAATGGCGGCGTCCTCCCGGGGCGCACGCAGGAAACAGACTCATTTTTGCCAACCCGGGAGCCGGCTCGCTGGCGATTCGCCGGCACCCCCCACCACGCTCGATCTCTCGCAGGCAGCGCCAACGCGCTCTCGGCGCGCNTTGTCTCGCTTGTCGAAACCAAAATAACGGTCCAAGAGTAATAGAATCCAAAATTGTTGAAGACTGGGGTGGTTTGGCAACCAAATCCAAAAAGAACAGCAAATACTTACGCGAAAAATATCCGGCAAACGAATTCCTTGTTAAGGAAAAATTGTGCAAAGTCCCTCGTTTCAAGAACGGCGATAAACTCGAGCTTAAGCCAATACGCAAAGGCAATCAAAGAATTGATCTGTCGAATACGTGCGCATTTGATTCCGTCTTCCAGTTGTTCTTAACCACTGCAATTGATTCCGACGTTTTTTTTTCACGATGTCATCGAAAGAAATAGCGATTCTTCCAAGTTTTCCGCTCTTGTTGGAAGCGTTAAAACGTCTGGCATCACGAATGCAGCCTATCGGTCAAGAAGCGAAATTTTATGCGAAATTTCTGAAAAACATGGACGCGAAGATCTGGGCTGCTACCAGCTCTCATGTGAGACAACCGTAACGAGTCTATGCGGAAAATTGCGCGATGTATTGGCAGCTTTGAAGAGGGGCGTTTTTGTAAACGAGGTTGCAGCCCACGGATAACGAAATTGACAACAGCGACGATCAGCAGCAGTGCGTTGCTGTCAGATTCGTTCAATCAACGCATTGAAGAAGAAATCACACTTGCTGGAAATGACCGGAAGTGTGCCCAAGGCGGCTGTGAAGGAGTTTTGAGAGTAGATTTGAAAATACCCGGTAAAAAATGAAAAAAAAAATGAGCGTAACAGAAAATGAGTAAAACAAACATCAAAAAGCGCGGCAGCGGCTTGACGCCAAGTATTAATAAGGAAACGTAGCGCGAGAGCTGCCGCACTCTTATATACAGTAAAATAGTACAAAAAATACCATCTCATTTCAATTCAATTCAAGTTTTTTTAATCGCATAATTGAATAGGTTGCAAATTTTTTGTAAACAATGTCTATACTCTGTTCTATTTTGTTCTACTTCAAAACCATTTTCTTATCGTTACTTTATAGCTTGTTTGTGGGCCCAATTGAATGTTTTCAGGAGGTTTCATCGTTCTCGAAGTCATAGCAAAAGATGTCANTTTAACTCGAGAACCGTTTGAGCTACATGGCTTCCGTTTTGCACAGATGTTAATCTAGACTAGCTCTTCGTTCACGCACAGTTTCGTCAGAACAGATCGAAAAATACGAACTCTACGGCATTTTGAAATTTTCGAAAAAATGGTGTCGGCACTCTAACTTTCGCAAATTTCGAGAATTATCATCAATTTTTTTTTATAAATAGAGTATCTTAATAGGAAGGTTGGTATTGAATTTGGGAATAATCGGTTGGACAGTTTAAATTTTATGGGTTTTCGAATTTTTCGAAAATCTTAGTTTTTTGAAAAATATCGAAATCTTGTAAGATATTATGTATAAGTCAGTACTCCCTCTGTACTTTCGAGCAAACTTCTCAGAATTATTGAATTTAAATGCAAATACAAGAACGTAGAAGAAGGCTGCAATTGAAATTTGCAAATGGCTTCCACAAGTTGCTCAAGATGCACGATGCTCAAAGCTTCCTCTATGAGGAAGCCAATTGCAAATTTCAATTTGCAGCATTTTTTTTATTAACCCTCTCAGACCGAGACCTATTTCCTGTTGAGGGAAAATTTTTTCCTTCCTAGTTTTATCTTCAAATACTTTGCACTCCATGAATCGATCGCGAAATTTGATTTTTCTTGTCCGGAAATACGAATTTTTGAATGTTGCGTGCACGCAACACCAGGCACTTGGGGGGTAAAATCAGGAAAATTTATATAATGAATGATTCATACTGTAACATATAGGAAACATTATTTATTGAATCGAGAAATTTATTAGATGAAGATACAGAGCGAAATTAAATTAAAATAAATATTTGACTGAAAAATAAAACTTAGAGCTCATCGCTGATGGTACGCAGTGAAACAATTTCTGCTGTTGTTACAACATAAAGCAACTCCACATTTCTCGCATTTGGAAATCACGATTCCACTGATACACAATTTGCATCGTGAACGGGTCTCTCCAGAAGATGGCCAGTGACCTACACCGTCGTATCTTACATCGTCGATCGGAGCAGAACTAAGGCGTTTGCGTGGGATCTTTGAGGCACTGGCGTTAGGGCGGCCCCGTTTGTTTTTCCCGCATTGAATAAGCCCCAAACCAATATGCGTCCGAAATTCTTTCAAGCTGAGTTTTTTGCCGATCGTCTCTCTCTTATATAAGAGCCATGCGTTTGTCACGCATAATTCGAGAACGTAGAAGAAGATCGCGAGGTACCAGCGCCCACTTCGGCAATTGGTTCTGTATAGGGATACTAGGTGATTACTTTTATCAACCCCACCCATGTTCTTGTTGTATTGGTGCACGATATTCGGACACGGAATTTTTATTCTTCTGCCCTTTTCTTTAGACCATCGAATAATGGACGTTTGTGGTTCGATTCCGTATACAGTGCTGCCTAATATCACGCCTTTGTTGTCTAAGTACTTCACGAAAATTATTCCCGTGCTACATTTGCGAAAATCAAAAGCTCCTCTTCCCAATTTCATGAGCTCTTTGTCTGATTTCAAGGGGCACTTTTCAATCCGGTTGCTTCGAAACGTGCCTACAGCAAATATTCCCAAAGATTCTTTCAAAGCCAAGAAAAGTCGCGCACTTGAAAAAAAATTATCGCAATGTACAACGGATCCTTGGGGATCTTTGATAGTTTTGCATAGAGCCAAAACTACTCCTGCTCCGAAACCAAGCGTAATTTCGTTATCCGACAACTCCATCACGGTCCCTTTGAATTGTGGGAATGTCGTTTTCCCTTGATACGGAAAAAAGCATAAAACTAATCCATCAGATGCCGCCAAGACATAAAATTTGAAGCCCCATTTGATCGGTTTCATTGCAATATATTGACGCAAATTACCGGCCATGGTCCCTTTATATGGAACCATCGTTTCGTCGACAGAATATGACCGTGTATGTTCGTGGAAAACCATGCAACATTTCAAAATGAAATCGAGGAGGGGTCTCACTTTGAAAAATCGGTCTGTGTTAGTTGCATCATAATCATTGTTATCGACAAAATGTAAGTTGCGGCGAATAGCGAGGAATCTGTCTCGAGTCATGACATTTGCAATTTCAGCTATACGGAACGGATTTGACCAGTAATCACGAAACGCCGGTAATCTAATTATGCCCATCAGAATAGATATTCCCAGGAAATCTGTCAACTCATCGTATGTGAGATTGATACATTTTGCAGTTTTTTGAGTCGACTATAGGTTTGTCTGTAGAAGCATATGTTCTATACACTCCTTTGAAAAGAATTTGAAAAAATATTCACACGGCGTAGCGGCAGATTGATTACTCGCGGATGAAATGGGCTCAAATTCGACACAGAGGTCTGAGTTACTCCAACGCAAACAAGGCTGATCATTCTTCTTTTTCTTTATCTTCTTCGGCGGTGCGCTTGCCGATTTTTCGTCTAACTTAGATTTTCTTCTGCGCTGACCTGAGCTGCCTGCCAGGGTCTCCGAGGGTCGCTTTTGATTTTCCACGGAAAGCTGATCCTGCTCTGCAGTTTCAGGAAAAAACTCTTCGGGTTCGGGCTCAGGCGGGTCTTCCACAGTCCAATGAGTATCAGCTTCATCTGTATCTTGAGATCTTCGATATAGTGCATCATAATCTTCCTCGTCGTCGGTGGATGATAATTCATTGTCAGATATCGTAGGCTCCGGAGGAGCGACGGTTTGCATCTGCAGCCGTGAGCTTCTGCGCGGTTTCATTTCACCTGAAAACGTTGTGAAAATCGATAAAAATCAAGATAATATGATTATGAAGATTTTCCCGAATTATACCCCACCGAGCCTAGTGTTGCGTCCACGCAACACGTATATTCGCATGCATAGAAAGAAATCGGTTTTTTGTTAAATCTAACAACTAACATCGCAGATACATCATATCACCTCCCATTCAAACAGATATAACGTTCTAATTATGAAAAACAAATGTGTACTTACTTTTTTTTTTCGATCACCTAACCTCAACGCGACAAAACGCCAAATCGTCGCGAGACGTTCTCTCAATATCGATATATCGATCAGTAAAAGCAGATATCTTGAAGGTTTGGGAGCATCGATCTTGCTATCTGACGTTGCTTGATGGAACTACGCAGTTAGAACCCCTACTTTATCGATCGATTCAGTTTATTGGGGCCTTGAAGTGGCGTGTTGCGTAGACGCAACACACGGTCCGAGAGGGTTAAGGGGCTGCCGGAATCGTTTCTATTATGAGAGGCTCGTGGCACATCCACGTTTTTTTTTTTTGCGGAAGGCAGCACGAGGCGGTCTTCCGGGGCGAGCATTTCGTCCTGGACAATCCTCAGCGATGTTCTCCGGTTTAACGCATCCGGGAAAGGTTCGGACAACGTGGCGACTCGTTCGAAGAGTTGGTGAAAATCCGGGAGATTTCGGACCGACGAAAAAATATCCTCAGGGAGGGAATTAGAAGGAAGAGTTAATAAAGGAGTCGGAGGCAAGAACTCTGGTTCATTTTCTTTATTAACCTCAGTTACAGCTTGATTTCCCGGTAGAGGTTCACGAGTGACCGGCGACTCGGGGAGCGTTTTTTGAATCGCGTTGTATAACGGACGGGGGTCGCAGGGAGCCGCGTTTTTGTCGAAAAGAGCCACCAGCTTGCGCACCCGATTGAAATGTTACGTTCTTAATGCAGCATCGCGTAACACGTCCTCGGCCTTTCTTGCAAGAGCATTTTTATTTACGCGCTGAAACGCGGCCGCATATGCTTGCGTCTCAATCTCTTGTTCGACCCGCGTGACTAGAGTTATTGGCCGCGTGATGGCCGTGAGAGCGGTTACAGCTTGGGTACGAGCGGCATAGCGGCGAAGCATACGCCGGTATGTGCTCGGGTTCCTTACTTTAGGCATACGTGAATGCACTTAGACGTTAATAATTTAATAAAAAAAACGATTAAAATGTTTTATGAAAAAACAAAGGATAAAAACTCTCCTTTTAAAATTACTAAAAAAAGGTCCCGCTAGTTATCGGGGTTACAACATTAAAATATGGAAAAAGCAAAAAATAGGACTAAAACTACGAACAGAACAAAAATAATATCAAAAAGAATAAAAAATGATAGTAGTTAAAACTACGGTGTTTCTGGACCAAGTGGCGGTGAGGGGTATGCGGTGGCGGGGGAGGTGGAGTCCCCGCAGCTCCGCACCATGCCCCTCCCGCGTAGGTTGGTCGTTTCGGGACCGTGGATGGTTGGGTGTGTGAGAGAGACAGATAGATGGGGGATATGATGGGTGTGAGAGAGATGGATAGATGGATGGGAGACCAATGGGTGTGAGAGAGATGGATGTGGAGCTGGGCCAGTTTGGAGGAGTGTGAGAGAGAGCGGGATAGGGACGTCGATGGTTGGCTGTGGTCGGGTGTGCGAGAGAGATAGATAGAGTGCATGGTTGGGTGTGCGAGAGAGATGGATAGATGGGGGATATGATGGGTGTGAGAGAGATGGATAGATGGATGGGAGACCAATGGGTGTGAGAGAGATGGATGTGGAGCTGGGCCAGTTTGGAGGAGTGTGAGAGAGAGCGGGATAGGGACGTCGATGGTTGGCTGTGGTCGGGTGTGCGAGAGAGATAGATAGAGTGCATGGTTGGGTGTGCGAGAGAGATGGATAGATGGGGGATATGATGGGTGTGAGAGAGATGGATAGATGGATGGGAGACCAATGGGTGTGAGAGAGATGGATGTGGAGCTGGGCCAGTTACAAGGAGTGTGAGAGAGGGAGAGATGGGAAGAATGGCGAGTGGGAAAGAGAGAGATGGGTGGATGAGTGAAATGGGAGATAGACGCACGCGGTGGGAACCCCAAAGCAGGAGAATTTTTCAATAAAAAAAATTATTTACGATTGCAACATATTACATGTTTATTTGGATGGATAAATTGAAAACATCATTTAGAAAAGATGTGACGCTCAAACATTTTGTTTTAATAAATTTCAAAAACATAAAAAAAAAAATTAAAATAATTTTATTTTTTATTTATTAAATTTTCCGCGTCTCTCTCTCTGCATTCCTATCCCGCGATGTCTCTGAAACAGAGAACCACAACGAATTTCAAATTGGAGAGATTTTTTTTTTACTCAAAGAATATTTCAGTTAATAATTTAAAAAAAAACTTACTTATTGTTTGTTCGGGATTGAGCACACCTCGGCGGTAGCGTGGACACAGCTGGGTCGGGAGTCCACGTGCCGCCGCGGGCGGCAGCATCGATCGGGCTGACACCGCACGGGCAGTCGGGATCTCGAGCAGCAAGGCGCTCGTTCCCGCTGCCCACACGGGCGTCGCTACCTCTCGGGCCACATTCGTCACGGGACCGGGAAGACGCGCCGCGCGCATGCGCGCGGCCCGTCCTCATCGATCGCCATGATCGATTCACCAGTCTGCATCCAGCCCTTACGAAGCGTGCACGGAATTCATTTGTTCGTACTTTTCTTTTCGGCAAAATCATTGGGCGTCTTCGCATCGTCTCTGGGTTTAGTTTTACACTCGCACCTCGTATTGTTTGTCAAAATTCTCTTTGGGTCATTCGCATAACTGTTCGGGAAAATTACTTTACGCTCGGGACGGGCTCCTCGCACCCTTCGGGCGAACAAAGTGTTCTCGCCACGTGTGGCTCGGGCCATTTTTCGCACATTGTCGGGCTCACTGTACTTCTACCAATAAATCGCAATTTTTCTTAACTACGCGTTCGCTCTTATTCCTTCTTGCCCACCAACACCAGATCCCGCAAAAAACATTTTGGTCCTTCGAGCCGGATCTGGTGGTGAGAGCGCGTGCGGTGAGTGAGAAAAGTGGTGAGTTTTGTGGGATTTCATCCGGGATCGAAACATCGGGATTCTTCGCATCGGCCATACCACGCACAGGAATTCTCAGCGGTCCTTCGCTTCGAGTCTTCGCACGGGCGCTCGTCACACGTGGTTCGCGCGCTTTCGGCGGCCATCTTGAGAGTCGGCGCATCGATCCAGCAAGCACGCAGTACGTGTTCTTCGTCGATTCTTCGCTGTTGGTGAGTTTTTACAAACTTTTTCTCACATGTTCCTCACAAGTGCGGGTTGTGAGGGTCGGGTTAGCCACGCATTCGCGGCCAGTGACCAGGGGTTTTTTCGCATTCTCGCGCGGGCGATGCGAGATCACTGGATCGCAGTGCGGGTTCGGCGGTAAAGTGACGGTCACTTTTCCGGGGGTGTCGGTCATCACAGTTCGTCGCACGGGTTCGGGACTCAGGTTCGGGCGGGAGCTTATCGCCAATTTTTTGAACTTTCCTTCGGATTACCGACACCACTCGCATGCTCCGGGCCGGTGTAGACTCAACCGCGGGTGTTTCGCGCAATTTTGCAAAGTGATCGCGGGGCCGGACCGCCCACTCGGGTCAGGTCCGGCGCATGTGCACGGGGACATTTTTTCGGGTTTTCGAGACGCTCTCACGGTCAAGGGCGGGTTCGCGGCGAGGGACCTTCCGCAGTCAGCTTCCTGGGGCTTTCGGGATTATCGCGGATTCAACCTCGCACGGGTGCCGGGTCCGGGGCTGAGGATTAACGCTCCGCACCCGGGACAGTCTTTCATGGCGGGTATTGACCGTTTTTGGGATAATTCTCACCTGTTTTCGGGATTTTCGCTACAGGAACGATGACGGATGGTGAACAGGGAACGCTCAAACCAGAGCAGGGCGAGGACAGCGTCGCGTCTCTCCTCGTCCCTTCGGGAGGCGACATCGCTGCACAACCGGGAGCGAGTTCGCTGCAGCCACCACGGGAGCCTTCGCCTGCGTCCACGCTTCGGTCGTCGGGCTCACGGGGACCGTCTCGATCGAGAAGTCGAGAGCGAGCACCTGCGAAGAAAGAGTCCACCCAATCGGGCGTGTGGGTGGCACGCTCGCTAGAGCTCAAGGTGGCCACGCAGATCTCTCGGGCCGCGCTGCTGGGGGAGATGGTCACCTCGGCTCAACAGTCAACATCGGGAAGCTACACGCCAGCCGAGCTCGACAGCCTCATCAACCAGGCTCACGCGTTATGGGAAAAATTCGCACAGGTGCACGATGTCATATCTGACTCGTGCACCCCGGAAATCATGGACGGACCGTACGTCTCCGAGGACGTCTACGGCCAGGGGTTCCGTCTGCATCGGGACCTCAACGCGATGTACAGTCGCTTTCGGGACGAGCTACGGCCACGGGACTATGGGACCATCGCATCGGGACGTTCCTCAGCAATCGGGAGGGAGAATCTCCCGAAGATTTCCCTGCCAACGTTCACTGGGGACTTCGCCAAGTGGGTTTCGTTCCGGGACATGTTCGTGTCCCTAGTCCGGGACAACGTAGCGCTCACAGACGTGGAGCGCATGCATTACTTGCGGACCGCCACATCGGGAGAGGCAGCGAAACTAATCGCCAGCCTCGCAATCGAAGCGGAGTCATTCTCGATCGCTTGGGAGATCCTCTGCGAGAGTGACAACGACACCCGGGTCCTCATACGCTCGCATCTCGACACCCTCTTTCGCTTTACCGTCATCCCTCCAAATTCGGCTACGGATCTTCGCACTCTGATACATGACTTCTCAGAGGCGTATAACTCGCTGCGGGTTCTCGGGGCTCCCATCGAGCACTGGGATTGGGTGCTCGAGTACGCAATCATTCGACGCCTAGACTCCGCGAGTCGCGTCGCGTGGGAGACAAAGGCGGGCTTATCCTCTACTCCGCTGACGGTAGCGGACTTACGAGCGTTTCTCTCGAACCGGGGTCGGGCGCTGGAGGGGTCGGCGGTCGCATCGGGCTCTTCGCAACCTCGGGACACTAAGGCGGGTTCGGGCAAGGCAACATCGGGCACGTCGCAACGGCCGTCCGCACGGGCGCTTGCCGGAACCTCGGGTTCTTCGGGTGGCAAGTACAAGTGCTCATTCTGCCAACAGGGGCATTTTATAATTGCTTGCCCCAAGTTTCGGGAGTTCAGCAACGCCCAACGGAGGGAGAAGGTGCAGTCCTTGCGGCTGTGTTTCAACTGCTTGGGCAAGCATAACGTCTCGGCCTGCCAAACGACGACGAAATGCAAGGAGTGTGACCGTAAACATCACACCATGATCCACGTCGGGTGGACGCGGGACGGTGGCACTCCTACCGCGGAAAAATCGGGCGAAACCGCGGCGTCGTCCTCACCGGGTCCTTCCGCATGAGACAACGGGGCGTTAGCGTTGACGGGTACGGGCACCGGGATTGCCAGGCCGGCAGTCCTCCTAGCCACTGCACAGGCGGAATTGACCAGCGATCACGGGACAACACATCGGGTGCGCATGCTCTTGGATACGGGATCGAAGCTCACTTTCATCTCGGGTGCACTCGTGCACCAGCTCCAGCTGCGCAAAGAAGCATCGGCCATCCCAATCATCGGGATCAGCGGGACGCAGTCGGGCCATACGCNCATCCCAATCATCGGGATCAGCGGGACGCAGTCGGGCCATACGCGCGGGATGGTCCGAATCACGCTTCGGTCAATTCTTTCAGCACATACGGTTTCAATAAACGCTCACCTCTTATCTACGCTAATGCCGAGTCTCCCTTCATTTTCTCCCGCCCATCTCCCCTTACCTCACCTGCAAGATCTCCCACTTGCAGACCCGGACCTTCTCTCACCAGGGTCGATCGACCTGA
>JBAJMU010000379.1:0-10549 GCA_037952995.1 Hyposoter didymator
CCGTTCGTCGCAGTCACTCTACAACTACATCCAGAACCGGGTAAGTGCTAAAAGTTTTTTATCATCTTTGAATTTCGTTTTCAAATTTCGGGTGAAAATTTACAAATTTCCCAATCTTTTGCCGGCCATCTAATTTTCGTTTACAATGTCGTCCTTTATTAATTCTCTTTATAAATGGCTGATTTCCGTTCCAACGAATTGTTTTGACCACCGAAATAATCAGGCTAAATGGGGTAATTGCTTATATTAATTGGGAATACACTCTCTAGGCCATCCCGAGAAATTTTCCGAAAGGTTAGTCTCGAAAAGGCCAAGTTGTCTCGCCAAACGGGTTGTTCGAAAAAATACGCGTAAAATGGAGAGTCATCTCTCTTTGACCGGGATGAACACCACTGGGTGGGACGTAACAAATTTTGGGGGCTCGTCCGGGATATTGAGAGTGTGTTCTTATAAAATGCTTATTCAAAATAAAATCGCTGTAACTGTTTTAATGTCGTGCATGAAATCTTTGTCAATTCAAATTATGCTCGCTTATATTTTCATATTTTCTTTTACTGTGTAATTGTTTACCGGCTATATTTGCCTTTATAGTTGCGAATTTCTGATTTTTATTATTATTATTACTGCTCTCGGTAATTCATGTCGCTCCCGCAAAATACATACCTTTCGCACGCCAAATGAGTAAGGGAACGCGATCAAAGGTAACAGTAGATGATTCGATCTTAAGAGAATATCCTGAGGAACGAAGACGTAAAGCAAATAGAGTACAGAATAGGTCACCACGTTCAGTTTCTTGCGGAAATACTAGACAAAAATCCGGTTGGGGAACAAATTCGAATGCTTTCTACGAATCTCCGGATATCACTGATGACGAACAAGATGAGACGTACAGAAATTTAGTAGCAGATTTATTAAATACAACAGGGGATAAATCGAAAAGCTTGGAATCACAATCGGAAAAAAAATTAGGAAACTTCAACGAACCAGTAGAATCAACCAGAGAGTCAGAACAATTAAATTCCGAAACTTTGGAGGAGAAATTAAATTTGTCAGTATCACCCAGAAAAACAACTGCCCCTTGGTCATTTTTAAATATATTTCGTTCAACTAATAGTCATCGGAGTCCGATTGAACAACGTATTCTCTTTCAAGAAGATAGAAGTTATTCCAGTGCTCGCGGAGATTCTGATTCGTCAAATAAATCAAACGATTCATTCAAGCAGGAAAATATGGCGGTTTTAACTCAGGCTTCGTTAGCCTTTTTACGGGAAGCGATGAAAATTGTTCCCGATTTTGACGGAAAGTGCGAATCGCTCGGGCGATACATCGCCGGTGTCGAAGAAGCAGGTATATTAGTAGGGGAAGATTTCCAAAATCAATTATTAAAACTTGTTAAAGTCAAATTACCTCCAGCAATCTGGAATAAAATCTCCAAGATTACATTTGCTCTCTTAAAGAATATCTTGATTATCTCCGTGAAACATACGATCCTCCTCGGGATGTTTATCAATTAATCGCGGAACTCGGAAATACTTTTCAAAAAACGAACGAGAGCGTAGATGATTATGTTGACAGAATCCGTTATTATGCGGAGAAAATATTGCAAGGACCCTCAGAGGAGGGTCCAGTCTCCAATGAAGAAAAAGGTAAAATCGATGAGATGGCTAGGACCGTAATGACTCGTGGATTATTGCCCGAGATCGAGTCAAGAATGCGACCAGAAGCTTCATTGAGTGACGCGGTAATAAAAGCAAAGGCTATAGAACGACAGTTAGCTGATGTGAAACGTGTGCGAGGTAATAATGCAGTAAAACCAAAAGTGAGTGAAAAAACAGAGAAAGGGGGAAATATTAATATTGTTGACTCGGAAAAAACGCATAATGGGGGTAAACAAATGAACGCAGGGGGCTCGGGTTCGGTGAACTGTCAGCTTTGTGGAAAACCGGGTCATACGGCGGACAAGTGCAAGTCAGGTCAAAATGCGTCTTGGCCGGCGGTGGTGTGTCAGCTGTGCGGGAAATCTGATCATGTGGCCACTAACTGTGGGACCACTGGGCCACCAGCTCAGCCTGCCGCATCTGCCGTCGCGTGCCAGCTCTGCTCGAAGCCTGGTCATACGGCAGACAAATGTTTCTCGAGATCTAATATCGGAAACACTCAGGGATTGACCATTTGTCAACGTTGTGGGAAAAGAGGTCATCTTGCAGAAAAATGTTTCCAAAATCCGTGTCAGTATTGTGGAAGAGCGGGGCATAATCCGGAAAATTGTTATCAGAAGCAACGTAACGCCGAAGGGCGCGCGTATGGGGGTAATCAGGGTTATCCTCCAATTCAACAGCCCGCGAGACAATGTTATCGATGTCAAGGCTGGGGGCACGTTTCGAGAAACTGTCCGGCACCAGTTCCGGTTAATCCGGGAGTTTCTGGGCAGAACTGTTTCCCAAATCAAAATAATTCAATGCCTAAAGGAACGTTCTCTTACGAGCCAGCCGGCCAAGCTCTTCCTCCGATGCTGATATGTCGTTATTGCAAAGGTGTAGGTCACCTGTCGAATCAATGCGAAATTCTTGCAAGGGATAATATGTTAGGGAATTCTATCTTCCGAATATTTTCGCGACAATCTTGCAAAAATAGATTATGAGAATAATTGTATGGAAGTCCACGGTACGAAAATTCCGTTTCGAACCAAAGAAAGGATGATGTTCCCTGCGCACTCAACTCGTTTCTTTTATGTACGAGTTAAAAATCAAGAACTTAAGCAAGGGTATTTACCAAACCTGTGTATTGCAGAAGGTGTAACTATACAGAAGGGCCTAGTGCGAAATCATAAAGGAAAAGCATATATGCAGGTAACTAACAATAGAGGTCATAAAGTGGCAATAGAAATACCCGTAGTGACACTGCTGACGTCTCCGCCTTCGCCTCAAGAGGAGAAGAGCGGGGAGGAGCAGCGGGCACTTGAGTCGCAGGACGTTGATATTCGTGGCGGTGCCGAACTGTCTATAGCAACCGAGATGAAAAACATCTCTTGTGAAAAGACAACCGCCAAGGAGTTCAACTTTCCTGTAGGTAAAATCGAAGGGCCGAGATCCCTTAAGGGGTTATATACAGTTGGAAATTTCAGAATATCGATTTTTCTTTTATGGCGTTTTCAGAATGTACATACATTTGAGTACATTCTCTGAAAATTTCAAATCAATCCAACAAGTAATGTCGGAGTTACGTGCCACTTTATGATTAATTGCAAATTTCAAAAAATCGATTTTTTTTTGTTGCATTTTTGGAGTCTACATATATTCAAAAAGATTCTCTGAAATTTTCGAAGCGATACAGCAAATATTCGTAGAGATACATGCGTACTTGAAAGGACGCTTGGAGCGTTACAAAGTATGCGCGCTCCGAACGGCCCGAGCGGTAGCGGTGTTGTAGCCCGCGTACCTGAGGTGACCCTTTTCATTGTCTTTGCATACATGGTATAGGCGAGAGCTAAGCGTGGTCATTTCTTATACCGAAAAAAGGAATTTTGACAGTCAAGAGAGGCAGTGGCTCAGTGGTAACGAGCCCGGCTCCCACACAGCGGGCCCCGGGTTCGATTCCCGCCGCCGACACCAATGGATTTTTCTAAGTGTCCCAAGCTGTACTCTCTGTGGTTCGGAACCCACGTAAAATAGTAGGTCCATCGAGTTAAGTAGTGTGGAATAAAAAGAAAAATTGGGAGATAATAACAAAAATTGTGAGATAATGAGAACTGTGGAAAAAACTCGAACATGTAAAAACCCGAGAAGGGTATGCATGGGAAAAACTCCATTACTACTACTACTAGGAATTTTGACAGTCGAACCAGCTCTGCCACAGTGTAAGGTCGTGCGTTCAAATTTTACTCCGTTTTCGTAGTTTTGCGAATAAAAATGCCTTACAAGTGTACCAGACAACGAATACTATCCAACAAGACGCGACTGTCATGAGAGAAAAAGCGAAAACAATCCTACAATCCACAAACAGTCGAGGCCGATGAAAGTAGCTTCAGTAAGTCCGCGAAAAAATTGAAAAATCAGAAGGAGATCTTAGTTCCTCGTGATTCCTCCGTTGAATATCGCATTTTCAATTTTATAACGGTCTTCGCAGCGATAAGTGAATACGTCCAGTGTAAAACTTGCAAAGGGAAAGTGCAACTCCAATCAGCTGCACAACGAGGACTCGGTTTTAAAATCGTCATTCTGTGTGATAAGTGCGATCCCCGAGCCATAAACTCTTGTCCATTCATCAAACATTCTTACGCGATAAACAGACGATTTTTATTTGTGATGAGAACTCTCGGAATAGGATTGAAAGGTGCAGCGAAATTTTGTGGATTGATAGACATGCCAGCTTTTGTGATGCAAGGTACGTACGATATGATCGTCAAAAACATTCATTCATGCACGCGAATGGCCACCGAAAAACCAATGCTCATGCCTATGCCGAAAAAGAGGATGCAGAGCGCGTCGCGATCTCCATTTTAAGAGCGCATGAGCGCACACGCGAAGGAAGAATGGTTCGCCGACGACTGCAATTCGACAACTTGGAAGCTGCTGATGATGCAGAGGGAACATCTTGTGACCCTGGAATAGATGACTCCTTGTAAGTTGGAAAAAAATTTTTTTATCCATGTGTTCACCACTTTTGAAACTTTGAACGCGTTTATCTCGAAACGATGTTTTCAAAGTCGGTAACCACGATTTCTCAAAAATGGCTCAACCGATCGGTCTGCAATTTTGACACAACTTTCTCAGATATATTCTACTGGGATTGGACGTAGGAATAAGATTTCCGAGAATTATTTCTATTTTTTTTGAACCATTGAACGACCAAAATTTGGTTAAAAATTGAAATTTCGTCTTTGAGGAGCCGCCATTTCATCAAAATTGGAAATTTCAAGTATTCCTACGTCCAATCCCAGCATTCATCTATCCACTAAACGAATCTCTTTGGTTTTTTAATTTCAGCTGATCCAAACGGGAGATTTCATGGTTACCGCGAGACGCCTTTCTTTAGCGGACCTACAAGAGATCAACTACAGGAGCTCTCTGAAGCAATATTTTGTCAAATAAAAAACAGCGATAGAGAGTTGAAAGATGACACCCCATTTACCTCCTCATGCTTTTCCTCGTCAAATAAAATCCCTATCCGGGAAAAATTCGTAAAAAAACGAGTTTTTTTGGCCTTCCAACTGTATATAACCCCTTAAAAAGAGTCCAAAAATCCTGAATTCAAAGAATCGGAGCGAGAATCCAGGAATTAAGCAAGAAATTTTTGTTGAAAAAAAGAATTTTGAGGAAAAAGAAAATTTTGTTGAAGAAAGTTTTGTTGAAAAAAAGATTTTTGAGGAAAAAGAAAATTTTGTTGAAGAAAGTTCTGTTGAACAAAAGAATTTTGAGGAAAAAGAAAATTTTGCTGAAGAAAGTCTTGTGGAAAAAAAGAATTTTGAGGAAAAAGAAAATTTTGTTGAAGAAAGTTTTGTTGAAAAAAAGAATTTTGAGGAAAAAGAAAATTTTGTTGAAAAAAGTTTTGTTGAAAAAAAGAATTTTGAGGAAAAAGAAAATTTTGTCGAAGAAAGTTTTGTTGGAAAAAGGAATTTTGGGGAAAAAGAAAATTTTGAAAAAGAAAAGAATTTTGTTGGAAAGAATTTTGAAGAAGGGAATTTGGTTAAGAAATCTGATTTTGCTGAAAGAAAGAAAATCTTGAAGGAAATGGAGAATTTGGTAAATGAAGTGTCTTTAGTTGAGAAAAACTATCCAAGGAATTCTGAGGAAAATGTAATCGCAAATTTTGGGGAGAGTCTCTGTGAGAATAAAAGTCAGATTCGTGAGTTTCGGAAAGAAAATCTGGGGATGAATTTGGATCTTTTTACGATCACGGACAAAACTTCAGATGTAAGTCGATTCGATAGAATTTTGGAGCTACTTCGTTTGGAGCATTTGGGAGATAGTGAGGTTCAATTAATTCATGCTTTGATAAAGAATGGTGAGGACAGATTCCATTTACCAGGGGAAGTTTTAGGCGCCACCGATGTGCTAACGCATAGGATACCCACAACGGATGATCTCCCTGTTAATTCGAAGCAGTATCGTTTTCCGGAAATCCATAAGGAAGAAATAAGGAAACAGGTTGCAGAATTATGGGAGGCAGGGTTAATTCGGGAATCAGGATCCCCGTATAATACCCCTGTATGGGTTGTGCCGAAAAAGCCTGACTCACACGGAAAAGCTCTATGGAGAATGGTGCTTGATTTTAGGCAATTAAACGAAAAAACCATCGGGGATGCTTATCCTTTACCAAATATAATTGATATTTTGGATCAGTTGGGTGGAGCCCGATATTTCTCGGTGTTTGATTTGGCCTCTGGGTTTCATCAAATAAAGATGCATCCAGATGATTGCCACAAAACAGCATTAACGACTCCATATGGTCATTATGAATATGTTCGTATGCCTATGGGTTTGAAAAATGCGCCGCCCACCTTCCAAAGAGCTATGGATATAGTATTGCGAGGACTTCAGGGACGTGAATTATTCGTATATTTGGATGATATCGTGGTTTACGCAAGGACATTGGAAGAACATTCGGAAAAATGTCTAAAGCTTTACAACCTAATCTATCTTTACAACCGGACAAATGTGAATTTTTAAAGAAAGAAGTAGTTTATTTGGGTCATATCATTAGCGACTCAGGTTTGCGACCTGATCCAAAAAAATTATCGGCCGTGCGAGATTTTCGGAAGCCGGCAAATGTAAAAAACATTCGACAATTTTTGGAACTTACGGGATACTATCGACGTTTTATTGAGGGCTACGCAAGATTGGCAAAACCATTGTCCGAGCTCTTGAAAAACGATGTACCGTTTTTGTGGAAAGATGATCAAGAGAGAAGTTTTCAAGAATTAAAAGATCGATTGTGTACGGAACCCGTCTTAATTTTTCCAGACTTTTCGAAACCATTTGTGGTTACTACAGACGCTTCCGGGTATGCTATTGGGGGAATTTTGTCTGAAGGGCCAATAAATAAAGATAGACCGATAGCATACGCTTCTCGTACCCTTAACAGCGCAGAGACTAGATACGATACGTATGAAAAAGAGGCTTTAGCGATCGTTTATAGCGTCTTGTATTTCCGACCGTATCTGTATGGTAGGCGTTTCACTTTGGTCACCGATCACAAACCGTTAACGTGGTTCAAAACTTGTAAAGATGGTAATGCACGAGTACTCCGATGGCGATTAAAATTGGCGGAATACGAATATGACGTCGTGTATAAAGCCGGGAAAACGAACGTTAACGCAGACGCGCTGTCACGAAACCCAGCACCTCATGGCGATGAAATTACAGAAGATGAAATATTTGCTGTAACCACGCGGTCCAAAAAGGATTTAACTGATCGCGAAATTAGGGAATTATTGGAAGCAGATGAGGATGACATACGGGAGGAAGGTGACGATGAAATTCACCCAGAAAAGAACGTGGAAGCCCAGTGGGAAGAATCGCTATGCCCCGAGGAAATAATGGACAACCAGGTAACCCCACTGGAAGAAAATTTATCGGTACCGGATACGAATGAAGCCGTCGCAGGATCCTCGCGAAATTGCCGAACTACCAGGAGCCAAAGTAAGTTGCGAGAGCCTCATGCGGAAAAGGTTATCGAAAAAGAAACCATCGAACAAACATCGCAAAGTGACGAATCGTCCGACGATGAGGAAATCCCAAAGAGACGAAAGAATAAAAAAATTGCACATCCTGTCCAATCCGACGAAGAAGAACTAGGTTCCGGGTTTGAAAGTGGAGACAGTCTCTCCGACAAAGATCATTTTGATGAAGAGTTTTTAGATGAAAACGGTAAAACTAACGAAAAAAGCATCGGTACGTCACAATTAACGTCAGATGAAATTATACCAAGAAATATTATTCAATCCAGAGACCTCTTTTTCACGCGAAAAGATTCGCTTGCTTATTTCTTGAATGTTCGAGGTGAACCTCTCGATGTAGGGTCTCGCAAATTAAGTGACCGAGGTGAGTTGCCGTATTTTCCCGATTTGCAGTTGGGACAGGCCAGCGTAGTAAAAAAGGGAAATCGGTATCACATAGGACTAGCAGTTAGCGACGATTCAGGCGAAGGGATGTCGTTGACCCTCGAACATGTTAAAGAAGTTTTCGCCAGTCTTTGTCAAAAAGCAATCGATCTGAAGATTCAAAGTATAAGCATTGCGAAAACAGATTTTATCGGGAATGTCCCGTGGGATAACATCGCTACAGAACTTAGGGTAGGATTTTCCAAATGTCCCGTTAAGATAATAGTTTGTCATGGTATAATTCGATACCCAGGTAAAGAGGAACGTGAAGAGATAATGAAAGAAATGCATACTTCACCTGTCGGAAGACAGAGGTGTAACCAAAACATTCAATCGGATTCGTCATCATTATTACTGGGAAAAAATGAAAGTAGATATTCAACATTTTATCCAACAATGTTTACCTTGCCAATTGAAAAAATGTGTTCGCATAAAAACGCGACAACCAATGATCATAACCGATACTCCAGGTTCAGCGTTCGACAAGGTAGCGATAGATATCGTTGGTCCTTTGCCAAAGACGAAAAACGGAAATGAAAATATATTAACAATCCAGGATCAATTAACGAAGTTTTGTATAGCTATTCCTATACCAGATGCAACCGCAGCGACGGTTGCAAGAGCGCTTGTTCAGCATTTTATCGCATTGTTCGGAGCCCCGAAGGCGATCCTCACAGATCAAGGCCGCAATTTTATGAGTAAATTATTCCATAGAGTCGCAAAAACATTCCGAATAAGAAAAATTCGAACTACGGCTTTCCATCCTCAGTCAAACGGTTCCTTGGAAAGATCGCACCATGCATTAGGAGAATATCTAAAACAATATGCTGGAAAAGAATATGAATGGGATGAATGGGTCCACCTTGCAATATTTAATTATAATACCAGTGTACATGAGGGAACGAAACATACGCCGTACGCTCTCGTTTTCGGAAAATTGGCACGGGTACCATCTGGAGATCCTTTACGAGTAGAGGATAAATTACCAGATTACGACGATTATCTTGTAAAACTTATTACTCAATTGCACGAGGTTCGGAACATGGCAAGAAGAAATTTAATTGTCACAAAGGAAAAATCAAAAGCGAATTACGATAAAAAAATCAATCCTAAAATTTTCAAGAAGGGAGATTACGTGTTTTTGCAGAAGGGTCCTAAGGCAAAGAAGCTCGAAGACCAGTTTTCCGGGCNTCCGGGGACCCTCAGTCCCTGAGTAACAGATTATTTTCGCTCCTCCCTGACCTAGTCCTTTGTCATATTTTTGTTCCTTAGAGAATTTAATATTTCGTTTATTTTTGCCAATTCCGCTTTTTCGTTGTAACGGTTGCTGGACCGAATTAACCAGCTGGCGCTCTATTACTTTGGTGTAATTTATTCAATAAATTCGAGATTTTGTTTTTGTCATTTTTAATCACTTTTTCAGCATTATTCATTTTATTTTCCCCTCCTTTTTCTCTTGCGATTGTGGCAAAAACGTCACAATATACATTTATATCAGAATTTTAATCAATTAATAAATGTCATTAATTAATGCTATTCAGAGGAAGGTACGAACCAGGATGGCGGTCAAGTTGATAGGCCTATTGGTCTGGATTATGTCGACACCATGGCTCGCTCAATAGTGGGTTATGAGTATGGATCGTCCATCAGCAACATTACCACACTGTCGTTGTTAAATGTTGAGGAGTGCGACATTCCTCAACCGGTGCTAAATATCTCGAGGGTGCATATACAGCTTCTGCAGATAGATGACTATAACGCGGTCCACGTACGACAATGCAAAATAGAAATTTCTCGAGACATTCGGAAGTGCGGGATGTTTTCTCATACAAGTGACGTATATAACGGAAAAGCCTCTTATTTGCACGACGTGTCGCGAGAAGCGTGCGAGCGTTTACACGCGTACGGATCCGTGGAAGTTGATCGGTCGTTAATCTCAGGAGTACCTCCTAATGAGACCTCGAATTTTCCGCTATTGTTATCGGGAAGTTTGAACGTAGACGGAACTTGTGCGGGAAGTACGTACTCCGATCCTTTCGGTAGCTGGGTAGAAGTTATCGTGCAAGCCGACGTGAAAATCACCTTGCTGGATTATAGAGCTCGAGTGGGTGTAAGAAACAATAAAGTGTATTTGAATTCCGGAATTCGTTGCCCGTTAAGTCAAGGACAGTGTATGGATGTCGAGGGTGGCCCAACGTTTTGGGACCCTATACCGCGAGACCATTGTGGGGAAACGAAGTATAGTGTTTTGTATACGGGAATGGCTGAAAGGGTCACTGACCCGAGCGCGGTAGTGATGTACTCTCTGACCGAATCGGACGTTACATTTGCCCTCACGACGGGAGGCATTTCGCGAGTGTGCGGTCAGGTCTTGATACGTACCGAGCACCCGAGGTTGCTCATTTACGACACTGAAGGAGGACCGGGAGTTATGGGTGCGAACAAAGT